>JARKHS020001551.1:17500-84088 GCA_030143305.2 Amblyomma americanum
TCTTTTATAAACTACTTGGCGGAGATGTGCACCGATGGCTTAGAGGTAGAGCATCCGTCTCGAGTGCAAAAGGACAGGGGTTAGAATCCCAATGCCGCAGAAATCTCCACTGAGATTGAAAACAAAACTTCACCTGTCGACGGAATTGCATAACCAGATCTAAAGTAGAATAAAACAGAGTATTTCAGGATATCGCTGCCAAACGCACATTCGCCTTTAACTGAGAAAAGCGTTCTTAATGTTTAAACAATGAGCGGTTACCTCACTGTTGTCATTACGGAGTGCGCAGCAGAAGTAGGCGGTAGATGGCTCGACATGATACAGGCAAGCTCTCTCAGGAGGCGACGTATCCAATGAAGAAACGCCAACGCAACTAAGCGTCGAGCCCTAGAGGCATAATAGAACTGAAATAGCTACCAAAGTTAATAAATACGAGCAAGGTAGCCGCCATAATGAAGTTTAAAACGGACAGAATTGAGCATGCTCTAACGAAGTGAGGTAGTCTTAAAGCATTTAAGCGGAAACCATGTATAGCAGAAACCAGAGGTGTGCGTTAAGAGACAGAGGGCAATATTGCTAGCAATATGAATAAGCCAAAGAGCTCTACACAAGTCTATACAGTAACCAATGTAATCAGAACGTTAACGAGAGAGGAAGTGTCGCAGGCCAATGGAACATCCCTCCAATAAAGAAAAAGAAACGAAAGCCTTATGAGCAATGCAAACGAGTAAAGCATGCGGAGACGATCATGTAACGCTGTATCTTTTGAAAGACGGGCGGGAGATTGTGCTCGAAAAACTGGTAACTCTGCATATGACTTCTAGCCAATCTTACTTCATTGCTAGCCATTCTTAACTCATATGGAAGGAGATGTCAGTCTTCAAAAATACAGAACGATCAGCTTGTAATCCGTCGCCTGCAAGGTATTTACTAAGATAATCACCCAGGACAACATTAGACTTCAAAAAACCCAATTATCAGGCAGGAATTTGTAAAGAATACACGACAGTAGACCACATTCACACAATCAATGAGGTGATAGTGAAATGCGCAGAATATAACCAATCCACATATGCCCTTTATTGAATTTGACTCAGCAGTTATACAGGTATTGCAGAATAAGAGTGTAGAAGAGCCTTATGTGAAAATACTGAAAAACACCTACAACGACTGCACAGCTAATATAGTCCTGCGTAAAGTCAACAATAAAATTTCAATAAGAAAAGGTGCCACAGAGAGAGACGCAATCTGTCTAGTGTTATTTAGCGCCTGTTTACAGGAGGTGTTGCTAGGCCTAGACTGAAGACAATTGGCGATTAGAGTTAATAAGAATACCTAAGTAATTTCCGACATTCCCTTGTTAAGACACTCAGGAGACGAACTGCAATGCATTGCCAATGAGTTATACAGGGTGAGCGGAACGGTGGATCTAAACACTAGCATTCAGGAAACCACAGTAATGTTTAACAGTCTCGCAAGAGAACAGCAGTTCAAAGTTTTCAGCGAGGTGCTGGAAGGGCTAATAGAATGCATCTACTTAGGGCAGGTAGCCACAGCTGATCCGGATCATGAGAGGGAAATAACTAGAAGGATAAGAATGGGCTGGAGCGCTTATCGCAGGTTCTTTCAGATCATGAATGGAAGATTACCAATATTCCTCAAGAGAAAAGTATACAACACCCGTGTCTTACCGGTATGCAACTATGGGGAAGAAACGTGGAAGTTAGCGAATAGGGTTCAGCTTAAGTTAAAGACAACGCAGCGAGCTTTGGTAAGAAAAATGATAGGTGTAAAGTTGAGAAACTGGAAGCAGGCAGAGTGGGTGAGAGGACAAACGCAGGTTAATCACATTCCAGTTGAAATCAAAGAGGAAGAAATGCGTCTTGGGTAGAGCATGTATCGTGAAGGCAAGATAACCGCTTGTCCTTAGGGGCAACGGAGTAGATTCCGAGAGAAGGCAAGCGTAGCAGGGGGCGGCATCAAGTTAGGTGGGCAGACGAGATTAAGAACTCTGAGAGGATATAGTGGCCGCAGCTGGCAAACGAAAGGGTTAATTGAAGAGACATGGGGGAGGTCTTTGGTCTGCAGTAGGCGTAGGTCAATCTGTGATAATGATGATGACACAAAGACCGGGTGAGGCAGAAGGCACACTGAACCAAACACGAGATTGTGAAAGAAAACTCTCCGTGCGATGTGAGTTGTCAAAGGGGTAGTTCTGGCGCCCCTGCTCTTCAGACGTGAACGATCGGGCGAGTTACCGGCACTATTCAGCGTGTTTCGAGGCATCAGAAGCGAATGTGGACTTCGACGAATCAGGCTGGTAAAGCAGAATGGTGTCAAGTGGTGAGAAGAGTTCCTGCCTTAAAGAAGAAAAAATGGCGAGAAACCGGTAGTGCTAAGCGTAGGGCTGTCGTACGCATCTGTGACGGATTGTGGCACTACGCACGAGTTGGAATGATCCGAAGCCATGTACATTGACACGCCACCTAATGTCCGACTAAAACATTCAGTCAGGCCTTTTATCTGCGGGTGGCAGGCCACAGTGGCGCTATGGTTAACGTTGGACTGCTACGGGAGGGACGAAACGACATCAGACAAAAATAGTCGTTCTCGGTCACTCAGGAGTTACTTGGTGAGCAGTGGCGAATATATAATGAGGTGCAAGAGAAAGTCTGCAACATCCAACACCATAGCAGCAGGGAGGGCGGCGGTTTCGACGCACTCTGACAGGTGGTCTACAGCGTCAAAGACACAGTGGTTTCCGGCAGCAGTCTAGGGAAGCGGTCCGTACAGGTCAATTCCACCTCTGTCGAAAGGCTTCGATGGTCAAGGCAAAGGCTGCATTCAGCCGATCGAATGGTAGGGGCCTAGCTTGGGTCTTTGATTGTGAGGGCAGCTTAATGAACGTGTGAACGTAGTGTACATACCTCACCAGTAATAGCGGACAAGCCAGGTATATGTCTGCAAAGCTTAAAAATGAAGGGCTTGCGGGTCACTATGGCATGCAGCGCATATTTATGAGAGTAAATGCCAGGGGATCCCACGGATCCATTTGCGGCCGTCAGCGAGGTCATTTCGGTGGTACAAGGCTAGAGTGAGAAGTAAAGTAAGAGTAAGGTGAGAAGACTGGCGGCGGACTGCGCGCGCGACCGAAACGACTGAAGGGTTCGAAAGGTAGATAGGAGAATTGATCCAGGGATGCCTGGACTTCTTTGTGGCCATATCGTTCAACGACCAACGCGAAGTCTATGGGGGAAGAGGAGGCATATTCAGTGGCAGGGCATGTATTGCGATGGCAAGATAAACGCTGGTCCTTAAAGGCGACTGAGTGGATTCCAAGAGAGGGCCAGCGTAGCGGGGGGCTGCATAAAGTTAGGTGGGCAGACGAGATTAAGAAGTCTGAGAGGATATGGTGGCCGCAGCTGGCAAAGGAAAGGGGTGAGCGAGGTAAAGCATCGGCGCCATGATGCTTCCTGCCAGAGCGATACACGACACGAATATCGTACCCTTGAGAGCATAAGGCCCAGCGGGCGAGGTGCCCATTTGAATCTTTTAGAGTGGACAGACAGCATAGGTCCGTAATGAGCTCGATAGGTCGGCCGCAGGTAATAATAATAATGGTTTTTTTTTGGGGGGGGGGGGGAAGGAAATGGTGCAGTATCTGTCTCACATATCGGCGGGCACCTGAACCGCGCCGATGAATCTGAAATTTCCCAATCGCCAAAACGATGGCGAAGCACTCGTTTTCGTAACCGAGCAATTCAACTCCGGTTTCGTAGTGTGCGGCTCGCGTATGCAACGACATACTTGACAATCCCGGGTTTCCGTTGCACAAAAATAGCACCGATCCCAACGCCAGTGGCATCTGTGTGGATTTCAGTTGGAGCATGGGGTCAAAGTGGCTTAATATGCGCTGGGAGGTAAGCAGACGGCGCAATGCGCTGAACACAGGCAGGACTCCATACTGATAGGTCGCTGCTTTCGCGAAGAAGATTAGTCAGAGTTGGTATGATAGAAGCGAAAGGGCGGATAAAGTGCCGGAAGCAGGAGTATAGACCGATGCAACTATGGAGGTCCTTCATCGTGAAGGATTTCTGGAACTTAGCCAAAGCACGAAGCTTTGCTGAGTCGGGAAGGACACTGTCCATTAGATATCACGTGGGCCAAAATTCTCACCTGGCGTGCGGGGAAGCGTCACTTCTTCAAATTCAGTTGGTGCCGGGCTACAGTGACAACCAGAACCAGATGGCGACTACTTACATTGCAAACTGCAGGCGACAAACAGAGGCCGACTTAAAAAATTGGACAAATCAGTTTGCGTCACAGAGGTGCTTGAGGGTGGTTAGGCGGTATAACAAGCTTAAATTTATGCAAAGGAGGGAGTACAAGAAAGAAAAAGAAAAAACATATAAGAGGGATTAGCAAAAAGGAAGTACTCAATTAAGGTCTAACGGCAGTACGAAAGCTTATGATGGTAGGCGTTCTGTTTCTAGAAGAAAAATTTGAACAGCAGAGCAAACATTCCCAATGGTATGCCCAAACATAGAAGCGCTAGAGATAGAAAAACCGCAGAAAACCGACGCAAACTGAGATTCTGTAATGGAACTTCTAATAGTCGCCTCCCGAGCGATGAGTAGCGACGACAATAGATAAGAAAGTGCCGCGTTTTCAAAATTCTATAAAAACGATAAGATACTATTAACAGCTTGATACGATTCACCGTTTGCAATGAAACACCTATTTAATTATTTGAAATTAGTTAGCCAGCTAAATAGTGATCATCATTCACCTAATTTCTGGTGTCCGCCACACTGGTATTAGAACACCACAGAATCGACCTCGATATCTTATAGAACCAGTTTTTAGAAAATCTTGTTCTTCGCTGAAGCAGCTGGCATGTGCAGTATTTCAGAAGATCGCATTTATCAAAAGTAGGTTGAATGTGCCCTGAGCAATACGTTGTCAGCATTAGCAATATTTCGTTTTGAAATTGCAATAGCAACGGTTTCTTAACGACTCAGTTGTGCTGCCCATGCCAAACAGCATTACTTTTTGAGTGACAGGAAAATAGTACATTGTAAATCAAGAGATTCGCTGGCGCAGTAAGATTGTATTTAGACTCAACGGGTCTACAGTGCGACTTTCCCAGGAACGAACTTTAATCGGTGGTCCCACAATGAATTGCACAGCAAGAATACACTGCAAGAATATTAAACGAACTAGCAATTGCATTCTGCGGTGTGTCAAACAAAACCTTTAAGTTAGTTTGAATACGCACAGCTTTAGTATGAAAAATTACGGCTTTTGTTTTGGCGGCGATTGCTATAAGAGAGTGGAGCATGCACCAAGTGCCCAACTTATGATGAAGTTCAAGTGCCTCATGAAATAGTGGGACAGGACGAAAATATAAATAACCTCGCATCCGCACATGACGCCAGCATACATCATGAGCATCGCCTCTTTGTCGAAGCAAGCAGAATCATTCAAGTGTGGGTTCAGTGCAAAACAGCAAGTGCTTCTCCCTCTAGGGAAGCCTGAATCTATTGGCTCTCAATTTTATTTCAGTTTATTCAGTCACGCAAGTTGTGTTCCGCATTATCCGGCCTTAAAAATTGTAATGCGAGGCCGCTTGTATGGTATTTTTCATTTCTTTTGAAATAATATAACATGTCTCATATAATATAACATATAATATAACATATAATTTAACTCTCTCTTCGTCTTTTGTGTGTGACGAATTGGGTGTGTTGGCACAAATTTTCAGGCACAGCAGCGCACGAAAGACGGGGGCAGAGTAGACAGACAAGGAGGAGCGTTCGTCCTTGTCTGTCTACCTTGCCCCGTCTTTTGTACGCTGCTGTTCCTGTAATGATTAGCCTAGTCGGCACCCTTTTGAAATTTTTAATAATTTCTTTAGACCACCAGGAAAAACATGCCTAAAAATTTATCTTGAACTTTTATTCTTGTAGTCTTTTTAACTTCACATTTATTGTGCCAAAGTGTTGACTGTTTATCTGAGGCGAGATAAAGACAGAGAAATAACATTTATTATCACCCGTCAAAAGGTCGACAGGCATCCGAGGCGCCCCTCGGTCCCAGCCATGTCCTACCCCCCGCCGTCGACCGGGATCTCCTAGATCTGAGCAGCAGCCAGGGTGAGACGAATGACTTCACGTTGTCCGTGCTCTCCCTGTTCTCCCTGTTCAATACTAGGACACGCCCATATAATATGGTTCATGTCCGCTATACCTTCCAACCGTTGCACCTGAAGCTAAACATCTCAGTGTTCCACTTGCTATATAGCGGGGGGTATCGAAATACTCTGGTTTGCGGCTTACGCCACTCAACCTCTTCGCTTTTGGAGAGCTGCTCACACGCTTTTGGGATTACCGATCTGCTTAATTATGTAATTATTTAGGATTTTTCATACGTACTAAGATCCTCATTGAACAGTAGGGGCTCCTTATTTTGCGAGGGGGGCAAGGTTGTGTATGAGGCACCATAATCCTCGGGCCAGTATGTGCGCTTTCTCGTTTCCCCTCAAACCTTGTTTGGTTCGCCGGTGTTCAAATGAGCGCCACCTGTTGGGACAGTGGTGGGCCACCGGCCAACAATCGTGCTGCTGCGGCTGCAATGGGATCATTATCTGATCATTATCTGAGTCGAAACAACTTTTTCCTCGGACATAATTTACATTCATTAAAAAAAGCCAAAAAATTTGTCTTGTAGCGAAAAAAAATTCAATCTTCGGTTTCTGGAAGTATGCGACATGTGCCGACAGTCACGGCCTGCGCAAGAAATAGAAAGAAGATTGCGCCCGTAACACTCAGTACGCGAATCAACACCAGCTCAATAGTGGCAGCCGGAAATTAAAGCAGTGAGGCGCAAATTGTTTTCCTTCCACTGTAACATAATGGAATCCGCTACTGGTGTGCGCAGGGAGGGATGTTCCTTCTGCGAACTCCTAAGGGCAACGAAATATCAGTGTTTCTCTTTTCACTTTCTTTTCCAGTTTATTTTGCTCATTTACCAATGGCTAGAATTGTTCGCAATTAGAATCCGTTATCACCTTTAGTGATGATGTTGAACCGAAGTACGTCCCTCATTTAAATGTCGACAAAAGGCGTTGGTTTTAATGCGAAAGCTTTGCTGGCCTACTCAAGCCAAGGTCATCGACCTCGCAATTTGACCTCGAAGTGCAGGAGCAGTGGTGGTGTGGCAGCTTCGTGACATACCACGTCACTCGCCAGAGCTGCAACCACGCGGCGCCGCCGCGCCGACCGCTGTGCCGACTGCCGCCTTGATAGCTGTGGCCACGTGACTACGTGACTCGCCGTTTGCTGAAAAAAGGAGCCGGCGCCACTCTCACGGCATTTGCATTGCAGTTCTCCCTATGGAAGGAGCGAGCCGGCAGGAGCTGTCTACGTCGTCGGGGCGATTCCGTAGACGATGGGATGAGTCCGATGATCCACATGACGTTGCCAATCATGCTAAAGATTCAGCAAAAGGAACGGCGGGTAAACGCGCCAAGCTAGCCGCTTGGTGCGCCTCAAGTAAAGGGCACATACCCGCTAAGGGGCAGTGGCCAAGACACAGACGGTGAATTGCTTTAAACTGGTGCGTTTAGAGGGGGAAAAGGAGTAGTAATACGGTATCGGCTGACAGATTGAACGACGCACAAACAGGGAACGTGCTAACTAGGAAATCGAAGGCGGGACAATGGCTTTGCGATAGCTCAGGCATCGAGACCTCAATAAATTCACTTGATGTGCATGTGAATATTTTCAATCAGTAGTGACAGCGGTCCGGCGTGACGGAAGAGAGCTAACAGCGTTTTCCAATGAAACTCTTTATTAGTCTTACTTGTGCCCACAAAGAACTGACTGACTGCGCGGCGGCGTAGCAACAAGCGTGCTCGGCGGTCGTCGAAAAAAATTCGCGCCGCTCTCGTCCGTGCTCAATTTGAAGCTGATAGCGAACTTTTTAAACAAGCCGTGCAAAGTTGCTAGAACATTAAGAAACAAGGTAGAATCGGTTCCACCTGGATGCGATCAATCGACTTAAATATGGTCGCGCCTTGCATACACAGAAAAATTAATAAAGCGACGTGGCGGCAGTTTTGAAGAACCAACAAACATACAAATATTCGTGGCATTACTCACCTCTCAAAGAAGCATCGGCCTGATAACAAATAAGGCGCCCATAAACAAATAAAACGGATCTTGCGAAAATGAAAACTCAATGCGGAAACATGGCGCCCTTTAACGCGCATAATAGGGTTTAGACGGACAACATGGACCAATTCTGGTCGTACGCGGCGTCGCTGGAATGCAGCCATTTCCTCAGAGACGACTTCATAGTCCAGTCTACCAATTCGAGGAAGAGCAATGTACGGGCCGAAATAGCGGCGAAAGCGTTATTCACTCAATCCGTTGCGTCGATTGGACGTCCAAACCCATGCAGACGCGGTCTCCTGATTTGTATTCCGCACTGCGTCTTCCTAGACTGTACCATCTAGCGCAAGCCCGCTGCTGACCTTTGATCCGTAATCAGGCAAGTTTTCGGGCTTTTGCGCGTTGAACGTCTAGGCTGTGACGTGGGCGTAATCTTCTTCCGTACCGTTGGGCAGCACGCCCTCTAGCATCGTCGTGACCTCGCTGCCATGGACGAGGCTAAATGGCGTCATCTGGGTGGTCTCCTACACTGCAGTGTTGTAGGCGAAGACGACGTAGGCAAGATGACGTCCCATGTCTTGTGTTCGGCATCGACATACATGGCGAGCTTATCGGCGATGGCTTTCTTCAGGCGCTCAGTCCGTCCGTTTGTCTGCGGATGGTATGCACTTGTCCTCCGGTGGCTGGTTTGGCTGTAACGCAGGATGGCTTGTATCAGTTCGCCGTGAAAGCTGTTCCTCTGTCCGTGATGAGCACACCAAGGACGCCATGCCGCAGAAGAATGCACTCCACGAAAAATTTCGTGACTTCGGATGCTCTTTCATTCGGTAGGGCTTTTGACCCTTCGTGGCAGGTCAGGTAGTCGGTCGCTATGATGATCCACCTATTTACCGACACTGACTTCGGGAAAGGGCCAACAAAATCCAAGTCAGTGCGCTGAAAGAGCCTTGAGGGGGTTCAATGGAGTTCATAAATCATGCTGGTTGGGTGTAAAGGTATTTCGTCGCTGAAAATCTAGGCAAGTTTTCACATAATGTGCAACACCAGCAGAGAGTCGGGGCCAGTACTACTTTTCTTGAATGCGGCGGAGGGTGCGAGAAAACCCGAAATATCAAAGTTCCGGCTTGTCTTGTGAAGCCTGCAAAACTCCTTCGCGGAGACTTGCAGGTACAACAAGGCGGTAGGCTGTTTTGTTCGCTGCGATGCTCTTCGCGATCACATCATTCTGTACACGCAATGAAGACAGTCCTCACTTGAACGAGGAGGGGGGTGAAGAAACCTTGCCTTCCAAGTACTCGGGGAGGCGTTTTTGGTCGGGGTTCAAGCTTTGATGATGTAGAAAAGAGAGCTAGAGCTGATGGTTCCCAGGAAGACGTCCTCATCATAGTCCGGACTTGTAAAGGACGGTGACGTCAAACTTCTGGAGGCGCAGACTCCATAGAGCGAGGCGGTCGGAGGAATCCTTCAAATTGGCAAGCCAGCACAGCGTGTGGTGTTCGCTGACCACCATGAACGGTCGTCCGTACAGGTGGGGGCGGAATTTCGACGTAGCCCAGATGATGGCCTCGACCTTGGAAAGGGAACGGCTAGCGTGTGCAATCAATTTCTCCAGCCCATCGCTTTTCTGAACAAGGACGGCGCCTAGGCCCACGCTGCTTGCGCCGAGTATGAACTTCAGTATCCGCGTTTTCATCAAAATGCGCGAGGATTAGTGGGGACTGTAAACGATGCTGAAGTTCCTTGAAGGCTTTTGCTTGCGGCGCTTCCCAATTATATGGCACGTCTGCCTTCGTCAGTTTTGTAAGAGGCTCGGCGACGCGCAAAACGCTATTGAGAAATCGTCGGTAATATGCGCATTGTGCGAGGAATCCGCGCACATCTTTTTTATCGGCCGTCGTTGGAAACAGTGCGATAGCCGCTTTTTTCTGTGGCTCTGGGCGTCCTCTCTCCTTGCTCACGATGTGGCCTAGAAACAGCAGCTCTTAATAGGCAAAGTGTCACTTCTCTACCTTCAAGGTTAGTGCGTATGACGTGATTCCCTCCAGAACTGTTCGAAGCCTTTTTAGATGGTCATCAAAGGTTGAGGCGATGACAACGACGTCGTCTAAATATACTAGTAAATTTGAAACTTGAAGCCTGGCAGCACCGTACCCACTACTCGCTGAAACGTCGCTGGTGCTGAACAGAGACCGAATGGCGTCACTGTGAACTCGGAGAGGTCGCTCGACTACTGATCCGGAGTTCCCGGGTTCGAACCCGACCGCGGCGGCTGCGTTTTTATGGAGGAAAAACGCTAAGGCGCCCGTGTGCTGTGCGATGTCAGTGCACGTTAAAGATCCCCAGGTGGTCGAAATTATTCCGGAGCCCTCCACTACGGCACCTCTCTCTTCCTTTCTTCTTTCACTCCCTCCTTTATCCCTTCCCTTACGGCGCGGTTCAGGTGTCCGAAGATATATGAGACAGATACTGCGCCATTTCCTTTCCCCAAAAAACCAATTATTATTATTATTAGAGGTCATCCGGAGTAATTAATCCGATGTTCTCGCGATCCCTTTCATTAACCTCAATTAGCCAGTTGCCGCTCTTAAAGATCCATCGATGAGAAATACTTGGCGTTGCAAAGCCAGTGCCGTATGTCGTCGATGTGGGGGAGGGGATGGACGTCCTTCTTCGTTATGTTGTTTAAGCGGCGGTAATCAACGCCAGAATCAAAGTGCGCCGTCTATATTCTCCTCTAGAAGAACTGGTGCCACGCAGCGGCTCTTCGACGCCTCAATGACGTTGTGACGAACAATTTCTTCTACTTGTTCACGTATGGCTTCTCTTTCTCGCGGCGACACACGGTATGGGCTCTGGGGAGAGGTCGGGCGTGCTTGTCGGTTCTAATGCGATGCTTGGCTACCGGCGTTTGTTGGACCTTCGGCGATGACGGAGGACACTCGGTGTAGCTTCCAAGCAGATTGCGGATCTGGTCTTGTCTTTCACGTGGTAGAGCTGGGTTTACGTCAAAAACAGGCTTGCTGTCTCACTTAGATGAATCTTCTGCGGCTTGATCGAAGAGAGCGAAGGCCCCGCGAACTTCGGATAGTTCGTGGAGGTAACCAATCATCGTTCCTTTGTTAACGTGCTGGTATTCTTCGCTGAAGCTTTTCAGCAGCACTTCAGCTGGTTCATTGCGGAAATGTGCATTGCCTCTTGCGATGCTGATTCCTCGCTCTAGAAGTAACGTCATATTCCTCGCGATGAGAGCTTCTATGTTCTTGACATCCGCGGCAGCCATGGTGATCATGACGCTTGATCGAGGTGGGACGCTCACTTTTTCATCCAGGACACTGAGGACAGCATGCTGCTCCATGTTCGTCATTGAAGGAATGGCTTCGTCAGTAGAATGCGTGATGAGCTTGGGACGCAGTTCGATGACCGCTTTATGCTCAGTAAGGAAATCAGTGCCGACAATCACGTCGCGAGCACATTGCTGTAGTACAGCGAAGGTCGCAGGATAGGTATGTATCTTAACGGTCGCGCGCGCTGTGCATCGCCCCGATGCCGTAATGAGGTGGCCTTCGGCGGTGCGAATTTGTGGGTAGTCCCAGACGGTCGGGACTTTCCTCAATTGCGCGGCGAATGTACCATTCAGCACCGAATAATCGGTGCCCGTGTCGAGTAGAGCGGTACTTTTGTGGCCGTCGGTTTTAAATTCTATGTCAGACGTCCCGGCTGTTGCGTTGCGCGTCGTCCTCGGCGTTAGCTCACGCTTTGTCGCGTATGTGAATCATCGGTAGGGCGTGTTGTCGAAGGTTTTCTGGGTAGCGGCGTCGTTTTCAAGGCGGTTCGCATCATGGTAGAGGTTGTCCTTGTGTGCGCCGTCGATGTAGCGGGTGCAGCGTCTTCTTTCGGCATGGTCGGCGGAGGATCTTCGTCGTTTCGCTGGTGCTCAACCTAACCCCCAAAGGTTGCTTCCTTTAGTTTCCCCTGTGAGGGCGGGGGGACCTTCCGCAAACTTCCGCTGAGTAGCTGCTGCCCGGCGACGCAAACCTTGCTCTGGATTTCGACGGGGAGCGTGACAGACGGCTTGGCGGCACAGACTCCCCTCTGCGCAGGTAGTTGTCAATTTCCCGTGGTCGCTGGCCTGGGAGGGGTCGTGGGTCGTCGATGGCGAAACAGCGCATCTGTACGGGTGGGGACGAAGTATGTGGCCAGTATAGCCAGAATGGAAGCACAGTGGTCGGTTGTCGGGAGTCCTCCACTCGTGTGTTTCCTTTAGCCGCCGCGTCATAAAGTGGACGAGCCAATGGTAGAGGGCGTCGTTCTTGCAGAGCTTCTCGTCGAAGAGGGGTTCGACGGAAAGCCCTCTTGCCGTACAGAAGTGCGGTCTCATTTGGCAATAGAATGCGCGTCTAGAGTAGTAATCTCGCCACACACTCAGACTGGTCTAACTATTCGTCGGCGTCTTCATGGGGTAGACCGCTGAATGCAGGTGCATCACGTGGCTGTTGAAGAACAAGCGGTGATGATGCGGCGTGGCCCTCCATCTTCGGCCTCAGTGCAGGTCCGCGGTGCCGTCGGGCAGATGTCACGTAGTAGTGATGGCAGTCCGCCGTTGGAGAAGCAACCGCAGATGTAAGTCGACGTTTTATATCACACGCAATTCCCTCTAAGGCCTTGGAGATGTCTGCAGGGGACTTAACGGGGGATTCAATATTGACAGCCGGCGGAATCACTTGTCTGCTCCTCATGAAATTAAACAAAGCTCCTTTATTTCCTGATTGTGAAAGAAAATCGTAATGACTTGTATTATACTCTTCTTTTCCGCTGGTGACAATGCGCTTATAAGTTGTTGCGACGTACTTATATATTCAAGCAATTTCTTGGGCATTCATTTATGAGAAGGTACTTCCAGGCTGCTATCTGTAGTCTACATGCAAGGGTTAGCGGCGGATACCGATGAAGAACGGAAGCCATGGCTTGTTCAGCGGCGGTTGAAGGATGCCGAAAGGCAGCCGCGAAGAGCTTTGGAGACAGCCGCTGTTGCTTCGGCCTCCGCCATGAATTCGGCTTCAGCGACGGACGAAGAGATTGAGTCTAACCTGGTTTAGCAGCACAGCATAACCACGCATAACAAAGCTTTCGCTTCCATAACCAGCCTGATCCGGGCTGATTCGCAGCTGTTTTTGTTGACTATAGTATGTAATTCATTTCCTATAAAATAGGAGTCCTTCGCAATGACGTCATTATCTACCTTCCTGCAAGTCAAAACACACAGTAACACATAACTTTGGTCAACTGCGTTAGCAACAAGGGTTAGCTCTTGTTTATGAGTTAAAAGGCTGCTGATAAGCCGCGTTCTCTACTTTCGATGTGAACTTCAAAAAAAAGGTATCCAGAATTCTTCGGTAGACTAATTTCCTAAGCACTTGCGCGATGCCACCACAGCCGCGATGCAAACTCGGAGTTGTGGTTCGCCGCATAGGCGGGGCGCATGCTGCATGCGCGAACGGCATTGCTGTTTTGATCGCAGTAGAATGGTTCGCTGCATGTTGTATGAGTTAAACACGGGGATTAATGTGTTTTCCCCATTTATTCCAGGGTGACTGTTCTAACCGCAGGCCCTGCCCCAGGACCACACGCGCTACGGAGTGGACTTCGACCATGGCAGACGGCGGCAATCACAGACAGGCCTTTATTGCTGCTACAAAAATAACGCTGGCTTGGTATAATTTATGCCAGAAAATCGACGTCGTGCGAATGCCCACCAGGGTTACGAGTGAGTGTACTCTCACCCTAGGGTCAGGGAGAAGCTCCGTGTCTGGACTACACGAGCTTGTGGTACACGTTCCGACGAGGCCTCGCCAATGCTGTAGAATGTTCTTAGGCTTCCCTGGTTCAATTCCTGATTATTATTACGTTCATAAGACAATCAACAGTTAAGTTATGGTACTTGAAGGTTAATCAACAGTTAAGTTATGGTACTTGAAGGTTAAAGGAACTAGATGGCAGATTGCGGATGCTATCAAAACAGACAACTAAAAGATTGGTTTATTGTTTAGAGGAGTTTAACGTCCCAAAGCGATTTGAACTATGAAGGACGCCGTGGTGAAGGGCTCAGGAAACTTCGTCCACCTGGGGTTCCTTAACGTTAACTGACATCGCACAGTGCATGGGTTTCTTGAACTTCGCCTCCATCGAAATTTGCCCGTCACGGCCGGGGTCGAACCCGCGTCTTTCGGGCCAGCAGCCAAGCGCCATAACCACTGAGCTAGCGCAGCGGCAGAACTAAAAGAATAAAGAGACATATAAGGCGTTACATTACTGAAAGTAGTATCCCTATGCCATAAACAGATCCACCATGGTCCACAAGAGATCCCCATGCTCGTGTCTAGTCTACATTAATCAGAACCTTTTTCTGCCGTCAGTTAGCTGAACAGTGTTCGTTATATTAAGCTTGTTTATTATTTTCTCAAAGTGCTTGATCTATATAGAATGAATGCTAATTAATATGACTTCTTTTGAGAAGAATGAATCAGACAGGTCAAGTCAAGATAGAAAATTTTTGAAAAAAAATACATCCTTTCGAGAAGGACTCGTACAAAACCGAAATTCTGTGTGATACGTAAATATTGACTTTTTTCATGTTTATTGAGTTGATCGAGTAGCGCTTCCTACTGTCAGTGCTACGAGAACTAGATTTTCTAGTCATGGAATTGAAGCTCTTATACTGACTGTGCATTTCCACCACCTGTGCGGGCATTATTTCGAAGACGACTGCTTTCAGAAGGCAATACACTACGAAGACGAGAAGATGTACACACTATTAGAAATGAGACAGTCAACTGCGCGGCTCAAAGATGATGCGATACCCACTATTTTACTAGAATGCCCTGTATACTGTCACCGAGAAGCGGTAGGGCTGTAGAGGTAGGGCACAAGTACTAAAGCAGCAGGCATAGCTTACACAACCGGAGCTGGAGCAGATGTACACCAACAAGGGCAGAGTTTATCATTTTTGGAAAGGCAGCCGCCGCGGAACACAAGCCGAATAGTAGCACCTTAAACTCCTACAACCTGACGGGAGTAATGAACGCGGTCTTCTCGCGATATATTTCATGCACCTCAATCTCCCCATACCCACTGCGGAGGTCAAGGCAGGAAAAGTAACAGGCATTACGCAGCCGGTCGATCAAGGAATGCATTCGAGGAAAAGGATAAACGTTCTTTTTGGTAACCTTTTTGAGCCGTCAATAGCCGAAGCAAAATTCGAGTGTCACGTCTTTCTTGGCGACCTGCGCAATTGGCGAAGCTAATAGGCTTGTGCGCGGCGTTATGCCGTGATTCAGGAGCGTTTCGTCTGGTGTTGACGGATAGGCATTTCGCTGTCATAAACTCTTATGCGATGTTCCGTTACTGACGTCTGCCTCACCTTAGAGGTGATAGCACAACAGTCATCGAAAGACCCAAGGAAGGTTTGTAGGCTCGTTTCTGATCAGCGTTCAAAGCAGGATCCACATCAGCCTTGAATATCTGACCAGCGCTCCTTGCGGTAGTGTCCTTGAAGAATGATGACGCGCAGTGGGTGACAAGCTCATTAATTTCATCAAAATAGGCGATGGCTATATCTTTCGGTAAATAAAGGTATCCGGGGCTAAACATTGCGCCCAGAAGCTGCGTTCGTTGGGTTTGCACGGCAATGATTCCGCGATCAATGCAGACTTCTTGGCTCGGCAGCAAAGAATTGTTTCACTCCGCGATTCCGTTGTACGCGCGTGAGCTGTCGCACTCTACCGTGAAAAACAAGGTGGCATGCAGTGTTCATGTCACGGGGTCATCGGCCACGCGAAAAACCGGTTCAGTGTCATTAGCTATAGTGCACGGGGCGCAGAATGTCACCATGAGTTCACTGAGGTAGATGATCGCATGATTTTCCCGGAGAACGTCGAGTCCAAAGATCAAGTCTTGGAACACTGAGACGATATATAGTAAAGCATCCACTGAAGACTACACTGCGAATCTCTGTCTTGCGGGCTCCGAGCGGCTTCACAACACGGCGTCCACCTGTGCATATTTGCGTTTTGTGCAAAGATATGATGACTTTCTTTAGCACGGTGGCAAGATCGCGACACATAACGCAGAAATCGACGGCGGTATCTAAGAGGGCAGCCACGTGGCGGTTGTCCGCAAGAAATGGAATTTTAACAGAAGCAAGCTCATTTTCTGGGAATTGCCTTGTGAAGGGTATTGAACTTGAGGGTCGTGGGGTTCGTCGAACTGGGAAGTCGAGTGGAGGCGGCTCTGGGCGTTGTAAGCTTGCCAGAGCGGAGAGTCGGAGGCAGGGTTGTAGGTTTAAGTTGGCGAGCAAAGGATGTATGTTTATTTATTTGTTTCTTCACTTTACCCCCAAAGGCCCTCGCTTGGAGGGTACATAGGGGCGAGGGGTATAAAATTTCCTTATTAACGCGTTACATTTTAAAAAGACCAAGAGAAATTATATAACCAATAATTAGAACACCATCTATGACAAAAAGGAAATAGAAACAGAAAAAAAACCTAATCACAACACTCTTCCATCACAGCGAATGTGTTCTTGAAATTTTCTTGTCTGTTTCTCTATCGACGTACGATGGCAAACTATCCCGTTCAAGGATAGTACGAGGAAAGAATTAGTTGGCATAAGACGAATGGCACTGCACGCGTTTAATTTTGAAAGAATGCACACGTCGTGGAAAGATGACATGACTAAAACATATAATCACGATGGAATGGATGGTGATAAAGTTTATGGAAAAGCATTAAACGTACAAGTTTACGGCGACATGATAAGTGTTCCAGTTCGGTACGTTTCTTTAATGCTGAGACGCTTGTGAAAAATGAGTAGTCTTTAATATGAAACGAACCGCATGGCTGTGCAAGGATTCAAAGTTAGTGATAACATAAGCTTGATCACTGTCCCAAATGGCCGCGGCGTATTCGTATTTAGGCCGTATTAAGGTGGTATAGGCTAGTTTTTTGATGTCGATGCGGACGTATTTGAGGTTACTTTTGAAAAGCAAGGTGAAAATTTGGGCTGGTTGGTGCATGACCTTGTGGCAAGACATGCGCAGCACGAGACAAAGTACACCAGATGTGACGAGCAGAGGAAGAGTTCGAATTATTAGCCAAGGTGGCCCTAATTCTAGATGAGAGAAAGTCCTTAATCGACAAGAGCACATTAGGATGGATGTTAAGATGTGCAAGTTTAAGTAGATGTGTGTAATGAGGGACCCGATAGAAAGGTTTCGAAAAGTCGAGAAATACTGCGTCGACCTAAAAGCCCGCGTCAAACGAGTGTAAGTCATTAGCAAAGCCAGCGAGTTGAGTGTCGCATGAAAAGCCCTTTCCTCGATTAATGACCCCGAGTCACACATTATACATTGGTACATAACACACACACGTATCAAACCGTTCAAGTACAATGAGCCATTTCAGAAATCGAAATAATGGGGTTGAATTACCTACTAATCACTAATTATCATGCTTATAATTAATTATGCACGCATCAGTACATGTCCTTAAGACACCACACTGAGTAAAAAACGACAAAGCAGTCACGAAGTCTACCTCTATCCCGGTTTATTCTTTAGCGGTGCTGGCATCACCAGCGGCGCTGATGAAGCTGAAGCTGAGAGCGCGGCCTTGCTCGCGCAGTGCAGAACACTTTCGGCAACCGGCCTGGCCAGCAACGTTGACTGCCAGCTCCGCCGGCTCACCAGCCGCGGCTTCCGAGACCTCCAATAAATGTGGATCACCTTCCACACCTGGTGACACCAGATGACAGCTTCGACGCACGCAACGCCGCTCCCACCGGCTCTGCGCTCCTGCCCGTCCTGTCCCTCCACTTGGCCTTGCCGCTGCACGCCCGCTGTTCGTACCTGGCCTTCGGCCGCTTCTTCTCAATGCCATGTACGCGCCTACCATAGCACTCGGTGAGCTCCTCTAGCCGTATCAGCGCTCGTTCCTTCCTCGACTGCCCTGCTTGCCTGCGTTTTATGCCAGCAACCCCATTTTGTGGTTGGCGCTGCCGGACTCGCACTTTCACTTCAACCGCATGTACATGTACAGCTGCTGCGCTATCAGCACGCCAGCCGCAAACTCCCACCCAATCTGCTGGCAAAGCTTGCGTTGACGGCTTACGCCCCGAAATATGCGCCGACTTTAGAAGGGCCTGACGGCGTATTTTGGCTTGGAACTCCCACCGACTCTCTGCGCTGCTGTTCCGTACTCAGAAGCAGCGCCGCCACTCATCTCATGACCATTGGCCGAATCCCCCTCATAGCTCCTTCGACTTTCTCTCTACCAGCTCCTACACCGGAGCCGCTTCCTACCCCAGTCTCTCCCAAATTTGCTTCAGCGACCACTATGGACGGCCATACACCTGTGATCTCCCGTCCCACTGCGCCTCCTGCCCAGCCCTGCTTCCCAGCAGTGGCGCCTGCCCTTGGACCATCACCAGAAGAACCCTCTCTCGCCGTCAACTCGATTCTTGTCTCATGTTCGCCTGCTATCTCACGGCCAACCACAGTGAGCACAGTTGGCCTTCCTGTCGCGAGGCACTCATACTTGCCACTATAGGGCCTTGTTGCGCCTAACGCGCCACCCGAAACTCCTGCCACTGATTCCTGCCCACCTGGCGCCTCCACAAGTGCCTGTGCCTCCGCGACAGACGAGGCAGCCTCCGAAAGTGGTGGCATGCTTGCGACGCATTATAGCATGCTCATCCACCACCTCCTATGGACTCGGCACTACTGCATCTTTCTACTTCCGAAACTATGCCCCGGACTTGCGTCCTGTGCCCTCAGCCACCTGTCCCAATGCCACAGTGCACTCGTTTTTTCAGACAGCCCGTGCACCCCGTTGACTGCTTCGACCACATTCCTACACGGCAGCCCATGCCCCACGCAGCAGACCTCAAGCCCAGTGCCGTCCGCCGTCGTTTCGCGATCGCCAGCGGCCGCGGCATCGCCTTCATTTCTACAGCTGTGTTTTCCCAACGCCATACTTTCGTCCGCATCGACTGTGCCAGCGCACATCGTATATCTCCCGCAAATCCCCATGCGGCTGCATTTCCAGTACTGGCGTTGCCCGGCCAACTTCAACCGAATTGGAGCCCCCCCCCCCCCCCCCCCGATAGCCATACGAGATAAGCACGCCTAGCTCGCCTCCCATTCCTCGCTGACTTTTCCCGCCGGTTCCTTCCACCATCATTTTCGTCTTTTGGCTCCCCTCGCCCTTTGCGAAGCAGCCAGGCTTGACCGCGCAAGTTTTGTTTCCCCCCCCCCCGGTGGTCTTCACGAACTCTGACCTAAACTTCTCTGACTTTAGAAACTTGTACATGCCGTTTTTCTTTTTTCCTTTATCGCGCATCGCGCTAGGGGGGGGGGGGCGCATATGTAGTGGCGCTGATGAAGATGAAGCTTAGAGCGCGACCTGGATCTCGCAGATCAGAACGCTTTCCGCAACCGGCCTGGCCAGCAACATCGACTGCCCGCTCAGCCGGCTCACCAGCCGCGGCTACCGGGACCTCAAATAAATGTGGATCACCTAACACAAATCAACTAGCGTTTGTTACCTATGAGTAGCGTGCCCGTAAAGCAATCCGAGTGTCGTGGTTATGAATCCCACCTAATTCACCTCAATTTACTTTTCAGAGTAATTAATTTTCATCTTTATCAACGTCCTTGAGACGTTCTGCTTGCATTGAGGACAAGGCAGTGACGTTTAAGGAAGAAATTAATAGGTGTAATGTTAAGGGTCAGTAAGAAGGCAGAGTGAGTCACAGAACAAACGCGGATTAATCATAATCTAGTTCATATAAAGGAGAAGAATTGGACTCGCTTGTGGAGAGCATGTAATGCGAAGCTAACCGGTGGTCATTAAAGGTGATAGACTGGATACTAAGCGAAGGCAAGTGTTGCAGCCGACGGCCGAAAGAGGTTTGCGGGGATATGGCAGCCGCAGCTAGCACTGCACAGGGTCATTCTTAAGAGGTCAGGGACAGGTCTTTTTCCTGTAGTGGATATTAGGAGGTTCATGATGATGACGATGAAGACGTTTGCGACTAATCCGACCGCGCTGGAACCAATATATATCTTACACCGTTCAGGTTACATGCGTTGACGGAGCAGAACATACGCAGTAATATAACAAAGACCTTACACACACACACACACACACACACACACACACACACACACACACACACACACACACACACACACACACACACACACACACACACACACACACACACACACGACACACACACCCACACACACACACACACA
This sequence comes from Amblyomma americanum, assembly GCA_030143305.2. Classification (NCBI taxonomy): domain Eukaryota; kingdom Metazoa; phylum Arthropoda; class Arachnida; order Ixodida; family Ixodidae; genus Amblyomma; species Amblyomma americanum. Next base: position 37,989 of record JARKHS020001551.1, read on the forward strand.
CACACACACACACACACACACACACACACACACACACACACACACACACACACACACACACACACACACACACACACACACACACACACACACACACACACACACACACACACACACACACACACACACACACACACACACACACACACACACACACACACACACACACACACACACACACACACACACACACACACACACACACACACACACACACACACACACACACACACACACACACACACACACACACACACACACACACACACACACACACACACACACACACACACACACACACACACACACACACACACACACACACACACACACACACACACACACACACACACACACACACACACACACACACACACACACACACACACACACACACACACACACACACACGATTTTTGAAGAATGTCCACCAAACCAGTGTCTCTAAGAAACGCTAAAAATGATTTTGTCCCGCGCGCACCCGGAGCCGCATCCCTCCAGGGACCAAGGACTTGCTCCAGGTGCACCGGACTATCCTGTCGGAGTCGTAAAGCACTTAAAGGTTCCTTGCGATGATTGTTGAAGAGTTGGCATTGGCAGATCACGTGTTGAACATCCTTTGGCACACAACATGTGAGGCACAGAGCGCTACTTAATGCACCAATTTTATGTAGATAGGATTTAGTGAAAGCAACGTCGAGGTAAATTCGGTAGAGGAAATTTCGATGACGTCTATTTATATTGCGTTGCACGCGGAACCAGTAAGTGGGGTTAATTCGAAGGAGTCTATATTGACGCTGCGAATCACACCAAAGAGAGCGTTGCGGCTGCCAGGATTTTATACCTAGAAATCTCGCGCCATCACTGCGAGAAAAAGTTATACGTAGTAGCAAGGAGGTGCCGCCATGCAGTGACCTCGCTGCACCGTCAGCGTTATCATTGCCTCGGAGTGGAATCTCTTCACATCATCGACGATCAGCTCCTGGCGGCTTCCTGATGACTTTATAAATTGTAGTGCAGCATGAGAGCCACTTAAGATAACCCACGATGTTGGCGTTTCTTGTAGGATATAAGTAAATGCTGCTCGCAAAGCAGTCCGCTCAGTAGGAGTAAACGAGGTGCAGTGATTCATCGCCGCCGAAATTGTAGTGCGCGTTGACGGAACCCAGACGCCAATCGCTGATGAGACGGATGTGACAGAGCCATCTGTGTAGATGTGACGGTGTGCACTGTAGCGTCCATAAATATGTTCAAGAGCAAAATATATAAGTGTAGGACCGGGGCTTTTTTTGATGCCAGGAACAGTTGTCTTGACTTGCCATGATGTGTACCTCCAAGGTGGGGAGGAGGTCGTGACAGGGCGCTGGCAGTGTGGTGGGAGAAGGTCAGAAACTTCCTCTATGGAGAAAGCTGCGAGTGGATGGTTAAGTGCACGAGCCACGATCCGCGCCTGGGCACTAAGCAGCTATTGGGTTAGCAGTACTGACGCAGATAGACGTTTCGTCTCTGCTAGAGCACCCACTGTGGAGGGGGTCTTGGGAAGGCGGAGGCAGATTCTCAAGGACTTAGATTGCATAGCTTCAAGGAGTTTAATATTTGTTTGCGAGATACCCGTAAGAGCTGGGAGACTGTAGCGTAGAAGGCCTTCACAGAGCGCACCATACAGCTGTAGTAAGGAAGCTGTAGAGCAGACTCCTCTCGTGGTGGACAGCATACAACATACAAACGCGTAAGAGGAGAGCTTGGCTAGTTTTAAGCTGCTGTACATGTGGGGACCATGACAGTGACCTGTGAAATGTCACCCCCAGAAATTTATGGCTTGTGACGTATGGTATTAGGGTGCCAGCAACTTTGAGCACGTAGCTCAGTAAGGCATGTTGCTGGGCAAGATCGTGCCTCCAAGTTGCAATTGCTGAGCTTTTATCTGCTATATGACGGGACCGCGATTACCTAAAAATGATTCGATGTAACCTATTTCCGCCTGTAATCGGGCATGCACAATGCGCCTGTAGTGTCCGGAACACCATATGCTTATGTAATCAGCGTAAAGAGAGATTTCAACTGTAGGAGGCAAGCATTTTCCTAAGGCAACAAGTGAGATATTGAAAAGGGTAGGCACTCCACGAGATATTTTATGCAGAGTTTTGTCACCTTCACTTGGTAACAGGAAAGCCGATTTTTCGTGCAGATAGTCACGCAGCCAGTTACACATCCGTCCACCAATACCAGTCGATTGTACGGCTCAATGAATTGGTTCATGTGTGACGTTATCAAAGGCTCCCTTCACGCCAAGAAACACAACAATGATCATAGACCGCTCTCCTTTGCTGCGTTTGACAGAATTGGCAAAGGGCAATAACGTTGTCAATGCTGCTGCGGCCTTTTCGGCTACCAGACATGGCCAAAGGGTAAATTCCCCTGTTCCTCAGGTCCCAGGTAAAGCGGGAGTGTGCCATTTTCTCCATCAGTTTTCCCTGATGACGCGTGGATGTCATTAAAGCACTCACCTTATATCACGGTCAACCTGGGTCACATAAGCCTACGGGTGGTTGTGTTTCGAACAGTTGCCTGCCATTGCACTGGTGCATCACTTGATTACTACAACAGCTATCGCTGAATCTCGCGTTACACAGTCGTAATCGTCATGTGAGTTTTTTTAGCTATATCTTTTATTCTCCTTAATTATTGGGAGGCGTGTAACCAACCCTAGTAATATTCAACTCAGTTTTTGATTTTCAAAAACGCGGTTACCTTTGTCGCCGTGGCACCAAATACGTGCGCTTTCGTGAAGTTTGCAGGCAAAGCAACCTCTCCAGTGCACGCAACTTGAAATGACCGAAACTTGTTGTGTCACAGCGACGAGGGTAACCGAGTTTGTGATAATCTAAAAGCTGAATCGATATCACGAAATTAACAGCAACTGTGATGAACCTCTAGGTCAGATATTAACCATTCTCTTGATTGGGCTAAGCACGAAAAATGGTAGTTTTATTAATAAATGTAAATATATATGTGGTTCGCATTATAACTGCCTACATAACGTCCTTCATTGACGTTGACCTTGAATATGTACGCTATTACAAATATTTAGGCTTATCTATCTTTTGTAATCTTTCCTGGAAGACGCATGTAGATGAGTGATTAACTCTGATCCCCATACTAAGCTACATAATCTGCAATTTTTATATTTCTTCTAGGCCCGTAAAATTGCTTATTTTCTAACCTCTACTTCGAAATAAGTTATAATATGCAGCATCTGCCTGGAACCCCTGCTAAGAGACGCTTATCGGCCATGTCTAATTAGTAGAAAACTGTGTCCTTTGAGTCATTCCATCTAATTATCACCGTAACTTTAGCACCACCACTCTGAGCAAGCTAATCGATATCGCTGCTGTCGCAACATGAAACAATACTCCGTATTTGCATGTTTCACAAAATGGATTATTAAGACGCCGTCCTTAAGAACACATTATCAATGCCACCATGATACGTTTCAGCTCACATCGATCATCGTTGTAAACATGGTATTTCTTTATGCCAAACGACAATTTTTTTACAATTCAATCATCCTGATTTCGTTGGTAAATTGAAACGAATTTCCAGGTTGGTCCTTCAGCATACCTGTTCTATCTAATTTAAAATTTTTCTCAACTAACCTTTTGTCGTCTCATGGATATGAAATTTTTTTTGTCTGTACGGTCTGCCGTTTCTTTTTTTATTTTGGAGTTCGTTTTCTCTTTAAACCCATTCTATTTTCAATACGCTGTGTTTCTGTTAATAAGGTGGATTGTTGAGCTAGTTGGTGCATGATCGAATAAATGGCAGCGGAAAGTAAACGAAGACATCGAAGAAACACACAGACGAGGACGATGCTGCTCTCGTCCTCGTCTGTGTGTTTCTGTTGTAGCGTGTGTTTATGTGCTATTTGTTGCGCGTAAGTTCTTGCATGTTGGTTTTTTCAGCTGGCTGAAATTTTACCTTTGTCCTTTGTCACGTCTTATATTTAGCAGGTAGGACATTTCGAACTTTGTATCTAATGCTATTCATTTGTATTAGCTGTTGCCGTAACCTGCCCTAACCCTCGTGAAACTCATCAATGTTTGTATTTTCCGCGCTATTTTATCCGTTCTGTAATATAAACTCACTCCCCCTGTGAAAAGCCCTATGGCCCTGAGGGGAAAGAAATAAACCAATAAAAATATACACTCATGTTTAACATGGGCACGCAGCCCTGCTGTTGGCCTGATCTTTTCCGCGCGGTTATATCAAAAGAGCAAAGACCTCGAAAAACAGTTGAATTTCACTTCGAGGATGCTTACTTTACATACTTCTCGGGACAGCTGTGCATTTATGAAGGTTGTGCTTTGTAGAATGCGCCTAAGTGAATGCACTCTTTAAATGCAAAAAGAATGCAATGGTAATAGCCCAGATGCCGCTTGGCTCTTCGGACAGATCTTCAGAACTGTGATGATGTGCCGACTTAGAGAGAGAACTTGGTTCCTGTGATAGATAACTATTCGCATATTGAAGCACTATGCTAGAATTTATGGCGCGTAATATGCACTAAAAAAAATTAATTTTTCTCAAGTAGGGAAAATAACTTCGTCAACGCTGCATTTTAGTGCGGCGGGACAAAGACCATGAAATCTACCATGTTGATTTCATTGCAGAACACTCAAATATGGCACTAAAATGCACAATACCAGGTGTGCTACGTAAGTCACCAAGTTTTGAAAAAGACGGATTGTTCTAGCCTAGTAAAATCAGCCGAGTGGGGTTGGGAGACTCGTGGTCTACTCTGCAATATCTTTTTTTTCAAAGTTAATTAATTTCAAAAGACTAATTAGCTGTTTTTTTTAAATATTGGCTTCAAGAATAGCGCAAATCCAGAAGCTGTGCATCCTCTCGAAAAACAGCTGCTCGAAATGTTTGCACCAAGATACGATTTACGCAGCTTTATTGACCGACCTTAAAATAAAACCCGCTAAATACGATATCTAACAAATGGCAGCAGCTGGAACAAACTCCTCGCCCCCTGCACATGCAATACCACGTGCCGGTGAAAAATGGATATAGTGCTGTGTGAGTCGTCTTAGGACGCTGAAGTAGCACCATTGTCGCTCGGCAGCTTTTATGTTTTGTGCACTTATTTTCAGGCCGCTAAAAGAAGCTACGCAAACGTACCTTGGTGCAAACGTTGAATCCGGCTGTTTTTCAAGGCGATCTAGAACTTTAACATTCGCACTTCATTCCTGTCCGCAACATTTAAGTACTTACCCCATAAGTCTCCACTAAGTTGTTAAATTTCCAGAAAGGAGAAAATACTGCGGACTAGGTCAAGCTACTTTCTGTATCATTCATTTCTTTATTCATTCATTTAGAGCCCGTGAAATATACTACTTCAGTCGCATTCACAGGTAAATGATCTTGTATTTAAAAAATATTTGTAACGCTGTGTGAAACGCCCTACATGCGCTGTTGGTACCGAAAATTGGATTGAAATGATGTCATCCATACGGACCCGAATATATTTTATATCGGAAGAGACTACGGAGGTGGAGAGGGGGGGGGGGACTATTCTTCTTGTATATTCATGCCAAATGAAAAACCAGAGCAATATACACGCTGAAATTAAAACTAACGGTGTGGTCGGCTTCGGGGTAAGTGATGATAGGTAGATTCGAAATCCCCAGTGTAGTGAGACGCACGTGGGGTTCGTGCTGATCATACAACAGAAATGCGTTATATTTTCCTGGTTTCTATGGCGCACAAAAACCTAAAGCTATCATGCACCTAACACAGGGTAAGAAACAGGTGAGGAAGAAGAGAGACGTCGTGCCGCCCGCGAGAACTACCATTTGGCAGAAGGCTAGTGGCAGCTACAACCTTTGAAACTTTGACGTGTCGTCCCTGTGCTGTGAAAAAAAGCGAGTTGATGCAGAATAATTGCATAAAATATGTCAGACACGCAGTCTTAAGGTATGGACTGCCATGCAATGCATTCAGACCCAGTGGTTCTTGGTGTATAAATTGTTGAAACTGTTCGGGCGCTGCCAATTTACGGCTAGGCTATGAGATTAACGCTGCTGTCAACCCGAGCCCTGGAATGCAACGAAGTGTTTTAATTGATGGGAGGAAATTTTCTGCGCACTAAGTATTGGTAGTAGCTTATTTTTTCGTAGACGAGGAGCATCAGAGTTAACAACGGAGAAAAATTTCCACAGTTTCCACAGTTAGAAATTCATTCACCTTGCGGGTCACCCTTAGCACTGTTTAACTACATAGCCAGTCTCTGACAAATTATCTCTTTAAGTGCAGCTCACAAACGAGGAGTTCATGTCAGGTCAGCGCTCGGGCTGACGACTGAGCTAATCTCCTACGGCAGCCATAAACTTCCCTGGGCTCTCACTTATGCATGAAGCATATAAAAAAAATTTGAGTGAGCAGCCGCTGCGTTCCTGAATTTCGAGTAGAGATCGCACAGAGACCTAGTTGAAATAGTGGACCGGGACACAAGGTAGCCACATCCTACATTGCTGATGCGTTGCAGACAGATGAGCATATGATAGGAGATAGAGCCCTGTTAGTCCAGTGTTTAAGCAGCTTGTCCTTGCGGTCTTTTCATGGAAACCACGTACTCCTTCCCGAGCGATTAAAAATTTGGAAAATGAGCTAAGTGAGCCGTGACACAATAAAACATCGCCATTTGCGTTGCCTAAATTGTTTTCCTTACTGGACTGCTCGCTCGTCGCAATTCTTTCAGAGTTTCTCGCATTCGCCTATCACTCCCATGAGATGTCGTATAGGCGCTACCACCCTCGTCGATGGCGGGCCAAAGAGGCGGTCATGATGCCCTGCGCTATCGCGTACTACAGTGACAGGTGGAAGTTTCAGCGTGCTTTCATCTTGGGAACGACGTCTGAAGTTTTTTTTAGGTGATTTCGCTACAATTCTTCCTAATGTGTTGCCTTTGGTGTCGGCATGAGAAGTGTCGAAAATTCACTATGAAATGACGATTTCTTGTGTTTTGACTACAGCTAAGCCAACGTAGCACAACTTAGGCCACGGCGCTAGTGATGCCATTAAACTCTCGACGATCTTCCGCGATGAGTGTGCGCTACAGCTTCGGTTGCGCAATAAATGGTTGCGCAAGAAACTCCGTGTGACATTCCATGCGGGAGCAGCCCCGAGAAACCAAACGCGATTCTTTGCGTCAGGTTGCGTTAGACGCGGTGCAAAGAGAACGTTTTGCACGCTCAAGAATTATTACAGATTGCAATGTTGCTGTGGCCTAGGCAATTTCCTGCGTAGGGCTTTGTCTCGCCGCTAAGAATGAGGGGTCAGCCGACAGTCGCACTTGCGCTGAGCACAGGGAAGAAACACCTATGTAAACTATGCTTTGTTATCGTGTTATATACATTCTTTATCCTTGACTGTGCACATGCCAAAGCAAAACTGTAATACTGAGTAACTGATTAGTGTGTACAGCCGGCGAAATCTTTAGCTGGTGTGCGCGACGGCCGCGTTTTCTCCGCTGATGTGCTTGGTGACGAACCAAACTTGCAGAAAGCTCAAAATTACGCACGGGCTTAGTGAGCCTGTGCTTAGATTTCATATTGTCACGGTGTTGGTGACAAGACAGGGACCCGGAAAGAGAGGGCTCGGCAGCACGTCCTTTGGTGGGAGAGACGGCGAACTTCAAAGTCGTTCAATCAGCGCGCCACCAGCATCAACATCTTTTTGCCTCAGCGCCACCTGGCAGTCCTCCCCTCTTAAAAAAAACGCGCGCAGAAGAGCGCGCGTCACAAGCACACTCAAGCACACAAGAAAGGCTCGAAGAATCTGGGGGTCACCGTGCAAAATACGGCTTCATGCGTAAAACATGGACGATATCTGGACGAGGTAGTCGAGGGCTTCTCTGCTATGAAAGTGCCGCGTCCAGTAGTACCTGGTAATTAACGTCGCTGACGCGCCGCAAGACCTTATAAGGATCGAAATAGAGGCAAATGAGTTTTTCGGACGAGCCTCGCCATCGAACAGGTATCCATATCCAAACCTGGTCGCCGGGATTGTAGAAGACTTGCCTGTGCCGCAGGTTGTATCGGCGCGAGTCTTTATCTTGTTGCTGTGTAATGTGAATACGTGCTAGCGGACGAGCCTGCTCGGCTTCGTGGGCAAACTTCTAAGCGTCAGCAGAAAGTTGGTCATCGGTTGCGAAAGGGAGCATTGCGTCGAGCATCGTCTGAACCTCCCTGCCGTAGGGGAGGCGGAACGGTGTGAAACGGGTCGTCTCTTGAACTGCTCTGTTATAGGCGAATGTCACGGACGGTATGATCATGTCCCAAATCCTGTGTTGCACATCGACGTACATCGCCAGCATGTGCGCCGTGGTCTTATTAAGCCGCTCGGTCAGCTCATTTGCCTGCGGGTGGTAAGCAGTAGATTTACGGTGGGTCGAACCCCTTAGCTGAAAAATTTCAGCCATCATCTGGGAAGCAAAGAAGGTCCCTCGGTTGGTAATGACGTAGGTTGGGGCGCCATGCCGAAGTACGATCTGATTCATGAAGAAATCCGCAACCTCGGACGTTGTGCCACGAGGTAAGGCATTGGCCTCGGCGTATCAAGTGAAGTAGTCTGTGGCAATGATGATGTACCGGTTGCCACCCGAGAACAAAGGGAAAGGGCCGAGAAGGCTCATGCCGACCTTATCGAACGGGGCACGTGGGGGTGCAATAAGTTGGATGAACCCCGGAAGCTTGGCGGCCGGGGCCTTACGGCGCTGACATTGCAGACAGCTCTGCACATAGCGTTCAACAACAGTGCCGAGTTTGGGCCAGTAGAACAGCTGGCGTATTCTGGAAAGCGTGCGAGAATATCCCAAATGGCCTGAGGTTGGTTCGTCGTAGCACGCAGACAGTATTTCCTCTTGAAGTGATGTCGGCACGACGAGGAGGTACGCTCGCGAACTGGAACCAGGGTTCTTCTTACGGAGTACGCCTAGTTGCAGAGAAAACGACGATAGGGGTCGAGAAAAACATTTATGAATGGTGGCTGGCTGACATTCCAGATAATCGATGAGGGGTCGTAACACTGGATCGGCGCGCTGCTGGGTTGACAAACGAGAAGAATAGATAGCCCCAAGGAAACTGATGTCGTCGTCCGTGTCAGGGGTTGCGGTTTGACAGGCGCAAGAGAGAGGGTGCCGGCGTCTTCATGCTTATGCCCGGACTTATAGACAATGGTGAGGTGAAACTACTGCAGGCGAAAGCTCCATCGCGCTAGGCGTCCAGACGGATCACGCAGGTTGCCCAACCAACACAAGGAGTGGTGGACCGTGACCACTTTGAACGGGCGACCATAAAGATAGGGACAAAATTTCGCTGCGGCCTAAATAATGGCGAGGCATTCTCTTACTGTCTTGGAATAGTTAATCTCTGCTCGCGACAGAGCGTGGCTTGCATAATCGATGACTCGAATAACGCCGTCTTGGCGTTGCACTAGAACCGCGCCGAGGCCGATGTTGCTCGCGTCGGTGTGTATTTCAGCGTCACCACGCTCATCAAAACGACCAAGAACGGGCGGCGCTTGAAGACGCAGGCGGAGCTCGGCGAAAACCACGTCTTGCTAGTGGGACTAAACAAAAGGTGTGGCGTCGCGGGTGAGGCCAGTCAGCGGTTCAGCTAGGTCAGCGTAATTTTCGATAAAACACCGATAATAACTGCAGAGCCCTAGAGCCGGACACCTTTCTTGTGAGGAGGGGGGGATGGAAATTCCGCAACCGCTGCAAGCTTGTCGTGGTAGGGCTTCACGCCGGCGGCGTTGACGACATGGCCGAAAAACTTGAGCTCCTATTTACCGAAGCGGCATTTTTGGGGCTTCAATGTCGGGTTAGCTGAACGAAGAACTTCTAGGACCGTCCACTGGCATTCAACATGTTGACTAAACGAATCGGTGAAAACCACCACGTCGTCGCGATAGACTGGACAACACTGTCATTTAAGACCGGCAAGGACAGTGTCCATCATCCGCTAAAAGGGAGCAGGTGCAGAACAAATACCGAAAGGTCGAACTTTATATTCCTAAAGGCCGTTGGGAGTGACTAACGCCGTCATCTCACGATCCCATTCATCGACCTCAATTTGCCAGTAGCCACTCTTTAGGTCGATGGACGAAAAATACCGAGCGCGCAGAAGGCGGTCTAGAGAGTCGTCAATACGTGGCAATGGGCAAACGTCCTTCTTCGTGACGGCGTTCAGCTCCCTGTAATCGACGCAAAAACGCCGAGTACCGTCTCTTTTTAACGAGGACGACCGGCGAGGATCATGGGCTGTTGGAAGGCTGGATAACGTAATCTTCGAGCATCTCTAACTTTGGACTTAATGGCTTCGCGCTCTGTAGACGATACGCGATAGGGGTGTTGACGGATTTGATGCACATCATCGTGCGTCACGATGCGGTGCTTGGCTATGGTAGTTTGACGCACTTTCGACGAGGAGTCGAAAACACTCTCTGAATTTGAGCAATAGTGCGCAAAGCTGTTCCCGTTGGCTGGTTGACAGCGCGGAGTTGACATCGAGGCTCTCGAGGCAGAAAAGAGGCTGCACTGGTTCTGAGGAGAAGCACTCGGAAACATCTGAGATGCGTTCGACGAAGGCTACAGAAGTGGCGTGAAAAAGATGCCGATGCCCGTGCGTAAAAGTGGTAGCAAGTACCTGTAACTGGCCACTGTTAATATGGATCAGACTGCGGGCAACGCACACGCCTTGCGTCGGCAGTAATGGAAGGTTGGTTTCGGCGATGGCGTCACCGCCCTGAAATGATTCGCACCCAACCGCAGTGAAGGCGCTGGTTCGAGCCGGCAGGTTGACCGTGTCCGTAGAAACTCGAAGGGCGACAGCATTCTCAGTTGAAAACGTGAACTTATTACCGCGTAGGTCAATAATCGCCCCATATTCACGCAGAAAATCGACACCTAAGATGAAGTCTCGCGAAAAGTTATTCAGAACGACAGAGCAGACGACAAATGTGGACCCCCGGATTTGAACTCGGGCGGTGCACATGCCGAGAGGTGCAATGAGATGACCGCCCGCAGTGTGAACGTGTGTGCCAGCCCATGGCGTGAGAATCTTTTTGAGAATGGTGGCGAGCTGGCTGCTTAGAATCGAATAATCAGCAGCAGTATCTAATAACGCTCGAACGTGGCGACCATCCGGTATCACAGGTATGTCTAAGCAAAGCCGCTCGCGAGTTGGAGGCTCCGGAGGAGATGATCGGGCGCAAGCGTCGTTGTCTGTTGTCAGCGGGAATTAGTCGGCGTAGCGTGTGCTTTCTATTGGCGTCAGTGCGTCGGAGGGATCGGAGAGCGCGGGCTTCGTAATCGTCGAGGCATCCTCATGTGTCAGCGTCGAAGTGTCGAAGCGAGCGGGTACTGCGGGCCTTGGAACCGTCGAAGCGTCGTTGTGTCGAAGGAGCGTCGCTGTGTCGGAGTGAACGGTGACCGCGGACTTCGGAACTGTCGAGGCGTCGGCATGTCGTCTCCGCGTCATTGGGGGGTCCCCCGCACAACGATGTCCAGCGAGCCCACCCCCTAATGTCGCTGGCTGCAGTTTTCCCGCCGTGGACTGGGCGACCGGCCTTGCACCGCTCGAGAAAAACTCGTGGTAGATGATGAAGGACGACCCCTGGGGGATGGGAATCGAGCCTGCTGGCGACGAGACTGAAGCCAACGTGGGTGTTCAATGAAATGAACCTATAACCTTTTCATCGCATCGCATTTTATTTTGTCATTTTTGCATGATGTGCATAGGTGGCCTGCGAAGTGTTGATTTATTTACTTTTGCTTTGTATGTATGTTTGTTTGTTGTATGTATAGCCGTCGCTTTTCCTCCTGTACTGCCGGGTATGTAAAGGAGCCCGGACCATTGTCAAGCTGTCGCCACAGCTTTTAGTCCCGGCTCCTCCTTTGTAAGAAAGGAATAAACTTCAACTTCAACTTCAAAAAAAAAATCCGCGAGGCCCGGGGTCGTTCGCCATAGCGGGGTCGAGGAGAACCGGCGGGAAGCCCTTGGAGGCCCAGACGGCGGTAGGGGCAGTGCCGATACAGGTGACCTGGTTCGCCGCAGTGAAAGCATAGGGGGCGTTGGTCGGATGTGCGCCACACGTTGGCTTTGCGCGCGGACGGTCGGGGAGCTTCCACGTACTGTAGCACGGGTGCAGGCGGCCCCGGCACTTCAGCAGGAGCCGGAACTAAGGACGCCGAAGCCGGAGCAGGGCACCGCAGGGTTTCAGCGTATGTGAGACGACGGTCAGGCGAGACAGGAGGAGGGGATGGACGAGTCTCATCGGCAGGAAAGGAAGGCCGGAGCGCTTGCTCCACCTCCTCGCGGACAAAGGTCGCTATGGAGCTTGGAGATGTGGGAGGGGTCCCTTACAGCTGGCGGAGTTCGTCGCGCACAACCGAACGTATGAGATCGCGTAGCGGGGAGGCGTCGGTGCCGTGGAGTGGCAACTCGCCGGAAACGGAGACGGCGGACACGGGTCGATCGTACGCGGACGCTCTTTGCTGAAGAACCCTCTCAATCGTGGAAGCCTCAGTGAGAAACTGGGCGACAGTCTTCGGAGGGCGGCGGACAAGGCCAGCAAAAAGCTTCTCCTGGACGCCGCGCATGAGATGGTGTAGCTTTTTGTCCTCGGACACTGCAGGGTCTGCGCGCCTGAAGAGGCGCCTCATGTCCTCTACATACGCTGCAACGTTTTCATTTGGAAGCTGAACGCGAGAGTGCAGAGCACGTTCTGCCCGTTCGCGACGACCCGAGCTGCCGTATGTTTCTAGGAGACGACGCCGGAACTCACTCCAAGAGGACAACTGGTCGCTCACGGTTTTCAAACCATGCTCGAGCGCCGTCGTCGAGACTGAAGTAGACGTTCCTGATCTTGGCGGCGTCATCCCACTGGGCGAGCGCGGCAACTCGCGCGTTGTGCTGCAACCCGTCTTCCACGTCTTCAAAGATGTCGCCGATGAAGGACTTCGGGATGCGGTCGTTCTGGAGCGTGAAGTAGGGTGTGGGCACCCCAGGCATTGGGGTGTTTGCGGCAGGCATTTGGGCGGTCGTGCCAGGCATTGATGCGGCGCCAAGTTGTTCCGAGGACATACCCGATGGGGCAGGATCGGGTGGTAAGCCTCGAATCTGGCGGCGAGCACGTTGAACGGCCGTCTTGGCGTGTATAGGACTGGAGCGCCGGCTAACCGTTTGGGTACGCGACATGAGATCGATCCCACCTCCACCAGATTTGTCACGCTGTTGGTGACAAGACATGGACCCGGCAAGAGAGGGCTCGGCAGCACATCCTTCGTTGGTTGGTTGGTTGGCCTCAAACAATGCTGGCACATACCTACTACGGGGGAGTGGCCAATACACAGGCGGTTAATCGCTGTATACACGAAAGTTTTGTCGGGAAAATGAGCAGTAATAGTATGTAGGCTGATAGATTGGAAGACGCAAGGACAGGGGTCCTGTTGACTTGGAGATCAAAGACGTGACAATGGCTTAATGAGCATAATAGTATACAATGCCTTTGATGTTTCAATGTCGTACTGAATGAGAGAGGCAAAAAGAAATTCAAATGGGAGTCGCAGCGTATCTTGAAGAAAATTTTGCACAGCAGAGTGCACACTCCTGTCGCTTCATCCAAGCAAAGAAGCGCGAATGGAAAGAACAACCTCAGAGGACCCAGGCAAGCCCAGTTTATGAAATGGAATTAGCAAAAGACGCTTCCTCAAATGAGAGAAGCGGCGGCGGAACGGCAGGAAGTGATCTATTGTCTCAGGTTCGGCACAAAAAGGGCACAATGGGGAAGCCACCAGGCCAGATCTGTGAAGGTAGAAATTTAGAAGCGGAACCCGGCAACGCAAAAGCGTGAAAGACACCTCTAGTCTGCGCGAACGCCAGTCTTTGCTGCTCCAAGGATACAGAAGATGCTGATATTCGGGAGATGATGTAAGAGCTGAGGCAGGGAATTCCTGGAATATTGTGTAGCTGCGAAACGTCACCGCAGCTGTATATGCACAGGTTGGAAGGACAGCAAGAATTGGGCTGCAGAGAGAGGCCCTTGCTAAGGAAAATGCAACCTCATGCAACCTGGTACCCACATCAACCTTAAGGAATTTAGAAGGAGCGGGATCAGGAACATAGAGGCGTAATTTCCGAGGCTCAGTAGGTGAGAAAAATGAAGAGCAAATGGACAGAGTTCGTCATAACCACGACATGAGAAACGGTAGTTTCTAATTTTCGTAAGGCTAAGCTTACTGCTGATAATTCAGCCAGATAAAATAGAGTGAAGTCAGGAAGACGCAGAGAAGAAGACCAACCCAGTGAGGGTGAAAAAATTCCCAAGCCTGCCTTTTCGCGATCCTTCGAGGCATCGGTTGCAATAAGAATATGAGAGGGAAAGGGCCTTATGGGGTGGTCCTGCAACAAACCCTGAAAAAGAGGAAAGGGCTGCAGCTTTGCATTCAATGGGAAAATGTCATCGAATTCAATATGGACAAAAGTTGTTATACATTTCGCGGAAATCTGTGAAATGAATGTTAAAGGGATCAAGGAGGGACTGCACGAAACAAATCTGCGGAGTTTACAAACGAGACCAAGTGGCAAAAAAAAAGACTGACGGTTGGATAAGAAATATTATATTGGAGGCGTGAAGAGGTGAGTCGCACAATTTTAAAAATGTTTGAACTGATAAAGGCGAAACTTAGATGATAACGATGGGGATTCGCGCCTCAAGGTGCAGAACAGCATTGGCGACATATTATGGAAGCCCCAGACTGAGGCGCAACGCCTCACGCTCCAAGAGCACAAGAGGGCGAAGTTTATAGGCAGGCGCTTCTGACAGTAAAACACGGTCAAACTCCAAAATTGCGCGGACGTGCATTTTATAAATCATCAGAAGTGTATGCCTTCTCAAACCTGACCGGGCAATACAAAGCCTGCGCAGGATGCCGATGGCCCGAACTCCTTTTGCAGAAACTTGCTCAATGTTTGGCCTCCAGGATAGAGTAGTGTCTTATATTACTCCGAGATACTTCACCGTCTGAACTTGAAGAGTTATGTTATTTCTATCGACCAGGCAGATATTTATAGGAACAGAAACCGGAAATACTAACAATGCGCATTTCTTCACCTTGAGGGATAGATGAATTCTTGCTAACCAGTTGTCAAGAACATTGAGGTAATTTTGCAGGGTTCGATAAAGAGTGTGAGTATCACCTGCTGGTGCAAAAAATACCACCCCTGCACAAAATACCACCCCTGCCGAACTCCCCCCCCCCCCCAACCCTGACGGCGATCTTCGACGTCGTTCAATCCGCGCGCCACCAGCGTACACATCTTTTTGCCTCAGCGCCACCTGGCAATATCTTCGCAACGTTTCTCGGTCATAAAGCGCACGAGCACGGACAACGCGGCTGTCACGCACACCAGCTAAATATTGGACCGACTGTACGCCATGGAATCTGTTAAAAATTCCAAATATCTATCGTGGCAGATCACGACGCTGTGCAAAACTTCTCATACAAAAATTTCCCTCTTGCAAAGAGCGGAACCATGGCTTCCGCATCTCACAATTTCCATTTGCTTCTCCTGTATGGTGGCTCGGCATGAAAACGCGAAGATAATACCACCAATGCCATCGTTCCCAGCTGCCAGCACTCATGTCGTGTTACCGAGGCGCGCATCGCTCATTGGGTCTCTCCCTCCGCCAACCTGTGGAACTTAAGCCGGCACTTTTAAGCCGCACTTTTCCAACCTATCTATAGGACAGAGCACACTTTCGTCTACCTTCAAAGTACTTTTTTTTTCGACGCTTTTGTCAATATGGGAACTCATTCCCGCCGGCACCTTAAAATGAACTAATGGTTTGCCGAGTATTGCCGCATCACAACGGGGCTCAAGATGCGTTTATTTTATTTTTCAATCTGGCGATAACGTCTACACTTCCTAACGCACCACTTTCTGTCGTACACGATGTGCTTTTCTGGACAGCAGAGTAGATCATATATGAAGAAACAAAGCGATGTAATCTTGTAAACATCTTTTACCCAGAGCTCACAGCCTGGAAGGAAAAATGGTCTCGAACAACCAAAAGTTATGTACTCCATAGGATTAGAGCGCTGCTGAGCTCAGTGCAAGAATCCACCCAGTACTCACCATTTCTGTGATGCAGGACTCTCATTATTTCGTAGTTATCGCACACAGAAAAGCCATGGCGTATCTCGCGGTGAAGTCTTTTTCTGCCAGAAAGACCAGAGGAACACTAAATTTAGCGCTATTTGGACACCGATCCCTTTCAGGAGCTGCCGCCACCGTATTTATGTTGTTCAATATTATTTGAAGCACCTTCTTAATAGTAACCACTACATATGAATATTGCAAGGGCTGGGTCATATCTAAGAAAAATAAGCACACGTGAGTACTGACGTTAAACGAATTGTGCGGCAAATGCCATTAACGACATAGTGATGACAGTATTAAAGCTTGCGGTTCGTCTTGTTGGACACCGATCCCTTTCAGGAGCTGCCGCCACCGTATTTATGTTGTTCAATATTATTTGAAGCACCTTCTTAATAGTAACCACTACATATGAATATTGCAAGGGCTGGGTCATATCTAAGAAAAATAAGCACACGTGAGTACTGACGTTAAACGAATTGTGCGGCAAATGCCATTAACGACATAGTGATGACAGTATTAAAGCTTGCGGTTCGTCTTGTTGGTGGAGTGTCGCTGTGGACTCCAGATCGAAGAGAACACCGTCGAGAGACAAACACAGGACGAATACTCGCCGACGTGCAGCTGGTCCTCTTTTAAATTCTGAATTCTGCGAACAATTTAAACAATTCAGAATTTATAGGCAATGCCCCGTGTGCTTTAGCAGTTTATTTACACTCAACAAGGTAAGTTGTTGGGCGAGTTGGTGGTAATAAATTCCGTGACTACAGCGCGACGAACGGGGCAAGATGTAAACAGTAACGCTCATGGTATGAACAGTTCTGCACAAAAAAGAAATGAGCTGTAAGAAGAGAAGTGGTATTCGTTTTTTAATGTTCTTTTCTGGCTTCAATTTTTGCGAGGCAGCTCTTCAGGAAATGGGCTAAGGATTTCCGTAACTTGGCGATACTTGTTAGGCTTTTTGCTCGTAGAAATTTAGTGCCCTATCTACTCGTGCAGTTCTTGTGGTCTATTATTTATTCGTGCGTGCATGCTTCAACACGTTGTGAGTTACGATATCGGTTGTGAATCAGCACATTTTACTACCCTTGCCTTTCGCCGTTCCCTTTTTAGGCATGTGAAGGCACAGTGACGTCGTGAAGTCACTCGTCAACGATTTGGTTGATATCTTTTAATTAGGGTAGAGCGCAAGACAAAACTTTATGGACTGCATTATTTATTTCGGGTTTTCGAGCAAGCAGAACTTCCTGATTGACTCCTCTTGCCTTATTATCGCTATTCAAAGTTCAGTTTTTTAAAAGGCCGAATATCATCGCACGCCTTTGGTCCCTAAATACACTAGACTCTTATTATATGAAGAAAAAAATACGTTAGGCGGCGTCACTTTTAACAAAACCTAGGACTCCAAGGCGCTTCTTCTGGTGGAATGAAAGGCGTTTCAGTGTCCTTACTAGTGAAAGACGCACTTTGACTTAGACAATGACTTTTCATGGCATGGGCAATACTCATCAGTTGTCATACTGTCTATACAAGTTACACGATAGCTGGTTCACTCCAGAAATGAAACTTTAGCCTCTCCCTTCTTTCGTTTATAGGCACGTTTACGCGCTTATAGAAACACAGTAGCTATACTGCGACACGTATCGGCACTTTTTACTGGATTACACCTTCATAAACAATAGCCAAAGAAGTGGATAGCGCAGTAAGCGACATAAAATGTGAAACGCTTCGTCAGTTCGTCGAAAATGCAGTTTAAAACGCTGCAGGTTCATCCCCTGTTCCTTACACCTATTGAGCGCTCGATTTCTAGCGCGACAAGCGCCCCTACCTAACGAATATTTACGATATTATTAGCGCCGCCCCATAAGCCCTGGAACATGCTCCAGGTCTATACACTAGACTTGAAACGACCGCTTCAGGAAAGCTGTTCGAAATTTTTCGTTAAGCCATTACCAGCAGTGCGATGTTGCTTGTTTGGCTGCCATAAATGGTCAATGCTGATAAGGCCATTAAGCGCGCAACTATAATTATATTCATGATAATGAATCAATAAATGGTCAATGCTCATAAGGCCATAAAGTGCGCACCTATAATTATACTCAGGATAATGAATCAATTTTAAAGGGCTTAATCATGCCTCCTATGGTCACAGCTGCAAAGCACATTCTTCTGCGTGAGTAGCTGTCCTGGTGTTTCAGGCGTCCGTTACCAGTGACAACCGTGCATAAGAATAACTGCTCTGCAAAATACACGACACATGCAAGCGACCTCATACTTCACACAAAAGTTTAAGCGCCCATGCGCCCAGGGCAAAATGGTCCACACGAGAAAATATGGAGAGTATATCGCTCATTGGAGCCTGTTCAGCTGAAAATAAACAGAATCCGAAATTTCACAATGTGGCACTTCTGTCAACCCTACGCGCCGGCACTGTAAAAAAAATCGCAGTATTCGAGACGACGCACACAGCCACTCATTTTTATGTGCGATATGGTGTTAATTCTTCCCACTATAAACGGTAATGAGCGTCAGCGTCCCTGATAAAGAGCCTGTCGTGTGCGAACATGTCAATTTCTCTGGCTGTTTTTCAGATATGATGGCCGGAGGCGAGAACCATTCCGAAGATCTCTCCCGGTTTCTGCTTGAGTGTGCAGGAACATCTAATGAAGCTGATATAGAAGATGGGTGTCATTAGAATAGGATTGACACTGAGCGTCGGGCTTGCCTTCCAAATTCGCGCCCTTATCCATCATGCTGTGTGCCCTTACTTGATCAATATCAATTTCTAGAACTGAAGCATGATAGTAATGTCAGCATGGAGGTGTTGTGAAGTGTTGCAGGCTCTCAAGAGTAGGTACGTTGCTTACAATTCTAAAAAAAGAAAGAATTCAACTGTCTCTGCGCTCAGCCTACTATCCTGCTTCCTTCTGCTAGCCTGTTGACTACTTCTTTTAAAAATGGTGTACTGCCAACTAAACTTAATTTGAATTCACTTAGTTCGTGCTTGCGACACTGGGCACGTATACAGTGAAGAGAAGGAGGACAGGCGCTCCTTAATAACTTACACTATGGCTTGTATAACGATCAAGTTAATTAAAAAGGCTCTCCCTAATTTGAAGTACCAATAATTCAGGCAATGCTTCCGCCTTGCAAAAAGTGAGCAGTGTAATCAGAAATCCACGAAGCACGAAGAGAGGATAAGTTTTGAATTCTTCACGCTACGCAAGCAAATTTCTTCTTGAGCTGAACATAAAAACAAGCAGCTAGAATGCTGAATGAAGGCTCTTAGCAGATTTTCCACTTTCTGCTTCCATGCCTTCGTTTAGCACGGATATCTGAGCAGCGCAACAGGTACTCAAAATCGGTGCATTTTTTAGCCTTTTTTAACTTCTAAGAATGAAGATTTGTATTGCCGCAGCAATGAGAAAGGCATTCCTCGAAAACAACGGCTGCGACTTTTGAAATCTCGGAGTGTGAAGTCGCGCCAGTGCCAGAGACTACCCTTTCAGCCATCTCCACCCACCTCCATTCTCCAGGAGCGCTCCGCACAAGTGGGCATCTACTCACCCACCCACCTACAGCTTCAGAACGCCTCCACACACACGAATACTCTGATATGGGCCGACCACCAAGGCCACTCACATCCGCGCTGTAACCCAGATTCATACAACTATGCGTCTTCACCACGCAGAGGGCTCACCCGCCACACACCACCCATCCACCATCGCCCTACAGAACCTCAACTACCGCCGCCCTCCTTTTACCCAGCACGCAGTCACCTTCACCCTTCGTAAGCGCCACACACCAGATGCCCATACAGTAGAGCAACGAAAAAGTGAAGGCACAATCAGAATCAAAAGGCGATAAACGTGGAAGCGAGTTGCACACCAGTAATACTAACACAGGTTTGTAGCATCTCATGGTATGAACGTTGCCGTTTTCATTTTTGGCAGTAAATAATCAGCGCCACAGACAACTTCAGCGCTGAGGACGTTATCTGAACAAACATATCTGTAGGAGATTCGCACCCAGTGAGCGTATGCCTGCGAAAAAGGACGCTCCGAACCCGCCGCTGCAACATTCTCTTTCTGGGTAGTGGCGCAAAAGCAAAAGATCATGACGACCAATCTGAATTCGAAGCTCCGCTTTGGACGGCCGGACAGCTAGATTAGAAGTTACGACATTTCAGCCAAAATTTGTTTTTTATAAGAGCCGCCTCTGCCTAATCATATACATGCGAGTGGTTTTCGAAGTAATCTTAGAGAATTTATCTCACATTTCAGGTCGCACCTAGAATCAGATATATGGAGCAGCTAACTTGCCCAGGCTATCTGCCGGTAACTATATGAGAATTGTATTGCTACTTCACCTGTCTTAAATGCATAAACAGCTGTTTAAATATATCAATCATAGTCGGAACTCATGCGGTTTTTCTCCCATTTCGTGCGTGCTTTACACCAAAGTTTCAATATATCAACAAAAAATTCTTCCGCTGGCTAAAGCGAAGGCTTCATCTGGTACCACGGCCTTACCGATTCGATCAAGTTTGGAATGGGATATCCTTCCGATATCCCCGATAGCCCAGGCATACGCAGTCAGGTTCTTGCTCTAGGTGAAAAATATGCGCCCGTTACAGAACATACGCACAGACGTAGTCGTGCGTATGTAAAATCACTTAAGATTGTGATTTCTTTTCGAGTGCAGTCAAGTACAGAGAAAGAAAATAGAATTTCGAAATTTTGATACATTCATCTGCGACCTCGTAAAATTACACAAAATATTAAGGAACTGGCGCGATGGGTTGAAAATTTTATCTGGTGGTCCTGCGAGAAGCCATATTTTCGAGGCAATGTTGTAAATGATGCTAAGGTCAGTTCAAATTATTTTTGTCGTATGAAAATTATTACATTATATAAATTCTAGTATGTCGGAGTCTATTTTGCTTTTAGAAGCTACGGCTACTTTGGCCGATTGTCGATGACCTGGCCGGCCACCCGCCAGAACACAATTCCTGCCGGGTTCGGGTTCGAACCCGGGAACTCCGTATCTGTAGCCGAGCGCGCTAACCACGGCTACTCATCCGGAGTTCCCGGGTTCGAACCTTACCGTAGCGGCTGCGTTTTATGGAGGCAAAACGGTAAGGCGCCCGTGTGCTGTGCGATGTCAGTGCACGTTAAAGATCCCCAGGTGGTCGAAAGTATTCTGGAGCCCTGCCCTACAGCACCTCTTTCTTCCTTTCTTCTTTCACTTCCTCCATTATTCCTTCCCTTACGGCGCGGTTCAGATGTCCAACTTTATACGCGACAGATACTGCGCCATTTCCTTTCCCCCAAAACCAATTATTATTATTATTGATACTAATTTAATACCACTCCATCACCAACAAAAGATAGCGGTACAAATTAGGTCATCACCTACAGGTCAACTCCAGATACGCATGCGTGACAAAGAAGGGTGACAAGATACGAAATTAGCTGAATTAGTTTTTTCCCAAGGAAGTTCATTCATACCACTATAATTTTTACAAGTGTTACCTCATTCTGATAGAAATTGCGCGACGAATAGCGAGTCACGCTAATTCTGAACGCCTCCTTTCGTCCCCTCGTCGGAAGCATTGTGGTGCTTTAGTATAGCGTGGACTCAATACTGAGGCAGCAAGCTTTCAAATTTCCTGGGAGAGAATTTCAGGCTCCAGCGGCGACGAGCAGGAGCCAGCATAAACCACGGAACAGCAATGCACACGCCTGCGTGTGAGTGAAATTTTACTTCTTTTTCACAGGGAGGCCTTAAAGAAGGAATTCATTTAAGGAATTGCTGCAGAGATTTTCGTGCACATAGATTTGTGTCCTCACTTTGCGGACCCACTTTTCGATCCGCATGGCGGGGATCACATAGAAAGCAGTACCCGTGTAAGCAGGTACTTGTCAGCACATGCTGTCACGTACATTGGAGGAGAAATTATCTTTGATCTTCAGGTGAGCTTGAAACAAAAAGAGGACGTGCAAGATGGATAATGCAATCTTTATAGAACATACAGGCATCTGAGCGCAGTCGGGGAGAATGCATTTCTGTAGCACTTTCTGCCGCCATTTCACCTGTGCATCTACATTTTTTTCTTCGTCCAGCTGCAGTGTTCCTGCCTGTTTTGGGAATCAAATCTTACTTGAGAAATCAAAAAGCTAGAGCCGTACAGGTGGCCGTTCGTAAGTGTGTTAAGGATGGAAAATACGCCAAGCACAACACATACCTCGAAAAGTGGCATTACTTATTAACCTTTCACATTGCAACGGCTAAGTACAGCACACTTGAACCGTTGTATTATGGAGTATTGAAAAGGCACTCTAATGCTTTAGGATCGTGCGACTAGCGGCAGTGCTTTAGACCCACTTCATATGGTACTCATATAGGAGGCCCCTTACACTGACCTCTAGTGAAGCCCTTGCCGCAGGCCAGGATTGTTTGGAAGTGAGTGGTAGAGGCCCTTGTCTTGCACCGGATGTAGTTAGGTTGATGTTGATGATAATGATATTGCACTACGCGCAGTAACGGAGAATGGTATCCCTGACCTCTCATTATTGTGCTAATCTTTCTATCTGTGGACATCCATGTCGCATGTTATTTTATGCTTTTTGTTGCCGCTTTCAAGGCACGTTGAGTGTACCGCAACGAGTAAGTAATTTTCCTCCCTCTTTCATGGCATTTATGATAACTTTGTGGATGTCATCTTAAAAAGCGTAAGAAACAATGTATGGAACAGGCGCGCCTCGTGGCACTTACCCAGATCCGTCTTTGGGGTCAAACCATCCGAAAACGTTCACAATGTAGTTTTCTTCTCCGTTTATGGAAGCCAGGTCATTGAAGACACACTTCCTGTTAAAACCGTAAAACGGCTCGTCTTCATACGACCTCATTTAGAGATAGGACCTCCCTTGAAGTATTGTTACGTGACGGCCAACCGAAGTATGAGAGGAGTTGACTGATGGCAATTAGATGGTTTAATGGCCACTGGCCTAGCACGAGCGTCCCGTCTTGGGCCACTGCCAACTTCGTCTTCTTCGTCACAGTATGAGTGCCTGCAATAGAGAAAGCGCCGTTTCAGAAACAAAAAATAGAAAGCTCAAAATAACGGCGAATTGAGCTGAGTTAACTGCACTCAAGGAATGTAAGAATTATCCATGCGGCAGCGGTGCGAAACGTACACCAGCAATAAAAAGTTTAAGAAACGGTATAACTGCACAAAAGTATAATAATATGTCTCAACACGCAGGCTTTAAGGATTTAGAAGACTACAGCCTTATTATGCGCATGTGATTTAGACAGTGCACAAAGGGGATCAAGCAATGTGGCCTGGCTGAAAATAATTACAAAAATTTGCCCTAAAATAATAACCATTTAACTTTTGATGGGAAGGTATGCATGATTAGCTGTGAGAATCAGAGGAATTGTCAATATGTCAGCCAGAATTTGCATCATTTATAGGTTCCAGCATCTCCTGGTTGCTGAGCTGCAGAAATGTGAAAATGGATTTAGTAATTTCGAGTTATTGCCATTGATAGTTATGATGTGAAAAAAAGGAGACTTGCATATATGATTACCCTTTTATTGCCCAGTGCCGCGAAGTCGGGAAATACTGTTTGCAAACCGTGAACTCAATTCTACATGCAGCTTTCATACAAAGTTTTATAACTATAGGTTTTGACAGTGTAACCGCCGCTGTCTAATTAAAGTGTCTGCCGTCGCTTAAAGCAAATTGGATGACGAAATAAGAGCCGCGAATGTGTGACTTCCCGCGAGCTTCCAGCAATTGCTCGTCTTTTATTTTCTTGCAATTGGTGCGGAAAAATAGACTTTTTATAACAATCTTTTTTTGTCTTCAAGGCGGTGGGAGGCCTTCAAATCAGTCTCACTCCTCTCGAACTAGCTCAAGAGAATACACTAAATCTAAAGTGTTGCTAATTTCCGACGTGCATATTTCTAAGCATTTAACGCCATTAAAATTTTTTACATACGAGCTTTCGTTTGTTGAAGGTATTAACTAGCATATTGTGTAGATAATTTTTTTCCTTACATGGTTTGTAAAAAGATAAGTGTTAAAAAAGTAAAAACGATGCGCCACTTTTTCACGAGCTAGCACCACAAAGCGCGCAAACTGGAGCCAGGTGTGTTCCAAAGTTCTCATTAATGATGATAATTTTTATGATAATAATTATGGCATCCAGAAGGGGTAAAGGCCAGACGGCTGGTTCCGTCTCTTCGTTCCACATTACAAAGGTTGCCTTACACCTCTGTTCTCACAACGGCAGTCTTCTCAGTTTGGCAGGTCAGGTTACGGGTGATTTCGTGCGGAAGGAACTTTTTTCCTACTCGCACGAGAAAACTCAGGAAATGCAAGTAAAAGTACATAAAGTTTACCGTTTCTCTCTACTGATACTTTCTCCTTCGCTTCCTCTGGCATGCAATTTTCGGAGCGGCCGAGCTGGAAAAGGCCGTTTCTGGCGGCCGTTGCAATCAGTAGCCCCGGTCTCGTCACACTCTTGATTTTGATTCTGGCAGACGTTGAAAAACCGCCCAAAGCCACCTGTGCGGCGGGAGCGGGTGATAATGAAATTTGCGCTTTATGGCACAAAAACGATTAACAAACGGCACTAGAAAAATAGAGCTTAGCTTAGCTCCAAATATTATCGTTAAGGGCACTGTAAGTTAATTGCGTTGTCCTCTTTAAGCGAAACTTTTCTCCCAGTTCAAAATTTGTTCGACACCCCTTTAAAAGAATTAACCTCCACATAATGACCCTAATAGGGGCAGGAAATTATTAAGCTGCGAAAATGTTTGTATAATCGCTAACTGATTAGCGGCAGACTGCAGAATTAAGAAGGTGTGCCTTGCAGTGCGGTTATATGTAACGGAGTGATATTTTTACGGGATGTAGGGAATAAGAAATCAACATCACCACCTTTTTCAGTTGCGACATGCTCGAAACTGACAAGTGAAAATATATGCCGTCTAACTGAGTAACCACGTAGCTACAGATATCAAGTGTCGGTGTTTGCCTGCAGCATAGCGCAGGTTCCGGGGTGCCAACATGAGTATGCCTGAAGGCTTTTGCTCACAAAATGTTTAGTACCAGTAGAGAAGCTGAGTACCGATAAAAATTCATTAGTATCTATAAACTTATAATAAAAGGCGCAGGCGAGGAATTGTAAAAATCCGACCAGTCCCCCATAAAGACGCGTTTACACGAGAAACTAAATGCTAGTGAATCAGTGAATCACGTTGCTTTATTTTTAATCCATGCAATTGGTATATAGCTTAGCAGCACGCACGCACTTCTGGTCAATGAGCAAGAGGTTGTTAGTGCATTTCAGTCCTGGTTATATGCCCTCGGGTGGTCGGAATTTGGGGATCATAAGGTTTATTTTTTTAGTTGCCTGAAAGAATGCGCCTTTTACAGTGCATTAGGCTTTAATGATGAAAACGCCTCATAGCTGAATACTAGGTGACGCTAAGAGGCGAGCGGCTGGTTGAGAACGCGGAGAAATTTATGGCCGGCCAAGGTGCCCAGTCCCGTTATCTGAAGTTCGATATCGTGCGCACACCCGCCAAACGCATTAGCCCTGTCCACCACTGTCGACCGGCTGGCATGTCAGTGCCATACCACTGAGTGGATCAGATCAAAAGGCAAGAATTCTAGGCTTTTTAAGGGGCACGATACGACCCCTTTTAATTCTCCAAATGTGATTACAATTTTGGACAAAGTGCAGTTACAGCAATCAGGTTATAACCTAGAACGGCACGATATTACGGTGCCTTTGTATTGCATTATTAAGGAGCGTGCAAACACGTAACATTTTTTTCATGCTTAGCCGAATTACACGAAATTAAAGTATGACAAAACTACCTTTTATGCGTGTGCCGCAGCACGTGTTGAGAGTTTGTCTTTTTCAAGAAATATTATCAACTGGGCTTGCTACATGTAGCGAAAAACAATTCGGATTTTACGTTGACATTGATGAAAGTGTATAAAACGAAGAAATCTGTGTTATGAGCAGTGTTTTATCATAAAGCTGAATATTGCCAATGAGCGCAGTTTTGTACATAACGTGTAAACTGGATGAAAATTATCTTCGCGCCTCACATACTTAAGTGACTTAATCAGGACTTATTGTTTACTTCTGTATTACAAATAAGCAACATCCAAGAAATAGATTATTATGACACATATTAATACCACACACATATTAACCACCTACCAAGTAAATATGAAGGAAATGCGGAGGGTACTTTCTTTCCACAGCTGACTTCCTGTGCCATTCACGCTGTCATGTCACAACACGGGAATTACTGAACAACAAATGCAAAAGTGTAGATTTTGCAAAGGAAATGTGTTGCAATGGCACGTCTTTAAGAGCGTTAACCAAACAACTTTATGTGCGTCTCTCTTACATTCCATGCATTCTGGTATTTCGCTTAATCCGACCTGCGTTCCAGAACCTCGGATTGGGTGACCACAGAGACCGTGATAAGAACACAGGCTACTGCATTGATTCGCCGATGATTGCCATTACTCTCTAAAGATGAGGGCACATAGACTTTTTCTGAAAGGACACATAAAGAATAGTTTTTATTTCGAAATGGGAAAAACACAGTAATAAGTATGTAAGTAACAAACGTAACATAGCTTCAAGCGAGAAAGAAGGGGCAGGACGTAGCCGGTACTCCTTTTTCCCACCACTAGCGCCATATAAACGCGGCACTGTCCTCCGTACGGCGGTTTGGCTGTGTTGCTGCAGAAAAAACCACATCGTTAGGCAAATTATTCACGTGTCCGCACACGCAACAATGCCTTTTTGTGCATATTTTTTATGTACAACGCTGGCGATTTCAATCAATCCGAAAATAACATTATTTCCTTAGTTATTGCACGTCTTGCATGAGTTAGAACATAACCGCTCAGGAAAAATCATTTAGAATCTACAAAAACCACTCTGTATACGGGAGTGCTCAAACTTTGTTTAGGAATCCTGAGGAGTATCGTCATCATCATCAGCAGCAGAAGCCTGGCTACGCCCACTGCAGAGCAAAGGCCTCTCCCATGTCTTTCCAATTATGCCTGTTCATTACCAACAGCGGCCACCGTATCCGCAAACTTCTTAATCTTATCCGCTCACCTAACTTTTTGCCGCCCCCTGCTACGCTTGCCTACGCTTGCCTACGCTTGACGATGGAGATGCAAAACTGGGAAATAAGCTGTTTAAGGCATATTAATCTCTATTGCTTACTCAGTGATTGCTGTTGGCTTCTGCCTCCCGTTGCTCTACACCTGTCTTTTATTACAGGTGGTAGAACCACCTGTCCTTTACTTGTCTCGCATGCCATTTACTTCTATCTGAAGCAACAAAATATAAATATCTGCTAATCTGGATTCCTGACGACCTCATTCAGAGCAAGCACACTGATTTTGCCGTAGCCAACGCTAACCTAACATGTTGTTGAGGAGGCCATGGGACTTTCTACTGTTTGTGCCCGCCTACTCGCACACAAAACTAATTCTCACGGTACTAGAATATTCCCGTGCTATTTGTGAACCTTTCACTAAAACTAGCCTGAAAAAGATACAAATGGTGCAATCGGAAACAGCTTGCTTCATTTATTACAGCTCTGGAAGAACTTCCTTCACAGAACGCTCAAGTATAACGAACTTGCCTCTACAACCGCAAGGAAACCGCAAATTGTGACTAAAATTTCGCTTTCCACTTATTAACAGTCACTGCAAGACGGACCTTTTTATGGTATTCTTTGCATTTTGTTAGAGCACCAGGCATAAATTTCAATTGTGACATAGGCAGTCACTGGATTCTCCTGAGTGATGAGTACTGTTGCGGCTATAGACGCTAATTTTGGCAGTCCTAGGCACATACACAGAGCTTGAGGCTGAACACTTTGCAGACACCGCATGCTCGTTTTCCTCAAGTTTCCTAGCGCAGGGATACTGTACCGAAGGAATCCCATAAATAATGCGGTGTACAGCTGGAGCATCGACTGCACTGATGCTCCCCACGACTTCCCTCCGAGAAAGGAGAGAACTTGAACGATCGATGCCAGTCGCCTTTTCATGTACGAGACATGTGGGCTCCAAGTCAGATTACGATCGGTGATTGATGATGATTATGGATTTTTATGGCGCAAGGGCATCTATGGCCAAAGAGCGCCATGTCACAAGGTATTTTTCTTATTTCTCAAGGTGTTTTCGAAGACCCATTTCTCAAGCATTTAATCGTAAATAAGCCGAGCACCAGACCAGTGGAAAGCTTGTACCCATTGTATCGCCGGTGGATACCCGACGGCACTGGGGATCGAAACCCGCACCACCCGCATACGAACGAGCGGTGATTACTCCAAGGAAGCGATGGTTTCTTTCGAAGGGTGTTGTTGACCCATTTATGCGTACGGGGTAATGGGACATTCTCTTTCGTGTAAAGGCAACGACGGAACATTTTTCAGTAGAAGTCTGCAGGCCTTGCAGGCGGAGGTAGGCCGAAAGAATGCTTGCGGCCTTTTGAAGCCTTGCTCGAACTTGTGGTCGCGTAACTCCTGATGCTCAGATACAAATCTCGTCTGCATAGACTGAGACTCTCGCCGACTGTAGTAGTACATCGAAAAGGCCGATAAGCGCAAGATTGAAAAGCGTTAGGCTGAGTACCCCTCCCTTTAGGACCCCACTGGAAGTGTAATGTGAAGATGTTGGTCAGAGCTCAGTCTGCATAAAAAGTGATTGGTTGGATAGATAACTGCGTATCCAGCAGATCATGCGGCCACCAAGTTCTGCAGCATCCAGAGAGTCCAAAATAGCTTGATGAGTGACGTTATGATACGCTCCTTTAACATCCAGAACAAACGCCGCGGTCAAGCGCTTCAGATGCTTATGATGTTGAACTGATGACACCAGGTCAATCACGCTATCAATAGACAAACATCGCCGCCGAAACCCGGACATTACATCTGCGTATATTTGATAGCGCTCCAGATACCATTCAATTCGCGTAAGTATCATCCTTTCCATGAGTTTGCCCACGCAACTAGCCAATGCGATTGGACGGTACGATCCTAGGTCAAGCGGCGATTTTCCAGGTTTAAGGCCTGGAACCAGACGACTTGATTTCCACGCGTCCGGAACTGTACCTGCACACCATGATGAGTTAATTTTTCTAAAAGAAACGTCGAGCCTCCTGACCAAGGTTTGCAAGTGCAGAGTATGTTACCCCATCGGGCACCGGCGATGAAGACCGTCTGCCACCGGTAATGGCGGCGTCCAGTTCTTACATGGAGAAAAGAAGGTCCATTCACGAATCCCTAGATCTAGGCACTTCGGAGCAATTCAGAGTTGTGGAATGGTTCCTGGCACCTGCTATTCCCGCGCAACAATCTTCGCGAATCTCCGCTTCGCTATGTTCTTGATGCGATACACTTGAATGGTTGCAGGTGCTGCGGAGATGTTCGCAAACCAAGCACCACACTACAGATGCGTGAGAGAGGCCTTCGAGGATCCAGTGATTCACAGAATGCTTTCCAACGGTCAGCCTGCAAGATTTGAATTCTGCGTTGGATTTTCTTCTCTGTGCGCCTTGCATCCCTTAAGTCGTGCAGCGACTTTGTGCGCCTGTATCTTCTCTGTGCTCTTCGTCGAACTGATCGGAGGCGCTGAAGGTCCACATCGAAATCTGTGAACTTTGGCATTGGAGTGAAGAAGCATCTCGCGTGTTTCATAGCCTACTTGTGGCGCTCTTCAATGCATGCTCTAATGTCTTCTCTGCAGGCTTCCTCCATAAATGTTTTAAACATAGACCAGTCAGTTCGTTGCAAACGTTTGGCAGATCTGCATCCAGCGAGACCAGGAACAATAATATATGTGTGGATGTGTTCATTTCTTGCGTTCCTATGTCGGCAAACCACCGGACGCGTCTCGCTAGGCACCGAGACACAAATGCCAAGTCCAGAGAACTGCTCTAAGACAGACCGCGAATGCACGTTGGAAAACGGTCGTTAAGACATAGGTCATGGTCAGAGGCGAAACAGACAAGACTTCTTACCTTCGAATTCATCCGGATGCCTGCCCACATGGCGTGATGGGCATTAAAGTCAGCAGTGACGATTCAAGGCCAAGGTGTTACAGCCGACAAGTCCCTCAGTCTGTCGGCGTCAAACCTTGTTGTTGGAGATAAGCACATGCCCATAAGCGTAAACGTCAGGGTGCGCCATTTCACCGTTATACAGGTGTACTGGTTATGGTTGGGAGGAGGAACCGTATGGTGCACATAAGTAAGCTCCCTCCGAATTTAGAGGACGACTTTGCTATTTCCCCTTTGCGTGGAGGATGCAAACGTTTCATAGCCAGAGACTCGGATGGGATTTTGTAAATTAGGCTCACAAATCACAAAGATCAGAAATATGTGTTTATAGACGCACTCGCGAATGTCCGAAATGCAGGAATTGAGACCACGGGCATTCCACTAGAATCGGATGCTTCTTTGTCTTGGCTTTCAAATGATAACGCTGGGAGAGCCATTGTGTCTGCGACTGGAAAGCTGCAAGGACCATGCTGCTGGCGAGTGAAAGCTAGTCAGCATCACACGCATGGCGTTCATAACGGACCTCAAGATGGCGAACACCTGCACTTCTTACCTAGGGCTGAATCTCTGCCTTGGGCTCGCTCAGTTGTAGGCGTGGGACAGTGGGGAAGTGGTGCCTGC
This sequence comes from Amblyomma americanum, assembly GCA_030143305.2. NCBI lineage: Eukaryota > Metazoa > Arthropoda > Arachnida > Ixodida > Ixodidae > Amblyomma > Amblyomma americanum. The sequence goes on from JARKHS020001551.1 coordinate 68,962, forward strand.
TCAGACACAAAGGTCGAGCGTGGCTTCGGCGGTGATGTCCATGTCACCTCTGAAGCACTCGTTCCGGCTTCATCAGTCGCCGGGCTTACATTGCTCGGTGGAGGGGGAGGACAAGTAGCAGGAGCGATGGGGGCTTCCCTGCCGCTGTCATCCTTTTGTCTAGCTGATCGTCGACGACGAGAACGACGCCGACGCACCGTAGCGGCGGCCTCTCTGTGCCTTGAATGGTCTCGCACCATTTGCTTCAACACCGCCCGTTCTTTCTTCAGGCGGGGACAGATTTTTAAGAAGCGTCATGAGGGCAGCTGCAGTTGGCGCACTTCAAGACAGTAGCGCGGCAACTGTCACCGCTATGTAATTAAGAGCAGCGCTGGCACGCTATCGTGTTATTAGAAACACCATTTACGTGCCCAATTTTCATGCACTTCCGACACTGAAGCGGCTTCGGGACGAATGGGCGAACTACATGTCTAAGTGGCCAACCTTCACGTGCGATTGAATACAATCGCCTTAAATGTGACTTTGATGCACCTTGAGTTGCCGAGCGGCTGAACCTTGGCTATTTCGATGCTGTTCGTCGCTGGTTTAATGAGTATCGGCAGGTCAGATACAGAGATGTTCGCATCGAAGTAGTAAATGACGCCAGCGGTTATGCCATTGTTTTCAAGAACAAGAGATCGGACGGGGATGTCTCGGATCTTCTTGATGGTGGCTAAACTTTCCAAGGCGCTCCGCTCCGTTACATCGATGGCAAGGGGGTTCCTTCGGCGGTTGATGCTGACGTCCATGATCACCCCCGGGACGCGAGCCTCCAGGAACACCGACGTAGCTTGCCTGGTCAGCAGGTTGAGGTTGTCGGTGGGCGTTTCAGGTGCAGACAAGGACTGTGTGCGCCGATGCACCACGCGTCGTGATGACGGTAGATGTACTTGGTGAGGACGAGTCCTCTCTCTTACGCAGTCTTCTCTTGGCTTTCTTGCTCATCACTGGGACGAACCCGTCGTCCGCCGAGGAGTCCTCACTTGTGGCTGAGTGCAGCATGGTGGCCTGGCTGCTTGCCTAGCTCGATTGGTGGAAGCGCTTCCTCTGGGCTGCCGCCGACGACCCACCGGGTTGCAGAGGAGGCTTGTCGTCCTCCACTTACATCGCTGTCACGAAGAGAAAGCGGCGCCTCCCTGATTGTGAGAAAAAACGATGAAACTTCAGAGCCAAAGAGATAGCATTCTGGTCTGGATCAACTTCTTCTTCCAAGAAGTAATTGGGAGTTTGCACGCAGGAAATAGATGCGCAGTTGTGTAGGCGTTTGAATTAAATATGAGCATCTCAATCAATCAATATTTTATTCCTTCACACAACTGTTGAAAGAAGCAAACAGAAAATCTTATGCGGCTTTCTGCTGCAGGCGGTGCTGGGAGGTGATCAGTAAGGGCCGTCACATCGCACAACTTAGTTTTAACTGTAACATCAGCCGCAGTTCGAAGAGTGTTCGACGCAATATTTAAGAGTTTTTGCGCATCACATCGCCGGTAAGACAAGGACGGTCAGCTGTAACGATCAACAGAGGTGCGACTTGCACGTAGTGTACGAAGTGGACATGCAAATCTACTTTGCACAGCCGCACATTAGACACGCGAGAAATTTATGAAGTGCGCCGCTGTGGCAGCTCAGTGGTGATGGTGCTCGACTGCTGACCCAAAGACGCGGGCTCCATCTCGGCACGGCGGTCGCATTTCAATGGAGGCGAAATGCTAGAGGCCCGTGGACTGTGCGATGTCAATGTTCGTTAAAGAGGAGCCCCAGGTGGTCGAAATTTACAGGCGCCGTCCACTAAGGTGTGTCTTATAGTCTGAGTCACTTTGGGAAGTTAAATCACATTAAACCAAGATAAAACCGAATCAGTTTTAATAAACCAAACTACGAGGAGGCAGGCGGCACGTAGGGTTCCTTCGACTTTGCAACGTGGAACTACAGATAAAACGGCTTTCAGTTTCGGCCGAAATATATACCCAAGAAACTGAACGCCGAGCGTCCTTCCCTAGCGCACGCAAAGTTTGCACCATGTTTTCGAAATCTAACGCTAGGCTGGTTTTAACCACGTCCTGCGCGAACGATGCAAAGCGCGGGCTGGCATAAAGAATTTCAAACTGACCACATGACCGCGAGCAGCCAATGGGTGTCGCGGCGGCTAACAAAACTAAAACGAATAAAACCAAGACCTACTGAACTAGAGACCTGCACACTTGGCACTGCTCCAGCGCGCACATTCTAGTACATGCCTTTTGCCGCTAGGGAACTGCATCTACGGGCGGCTTGGCGCTACAATTAACCTGTTGAGAAAGAAGGCGTCAGTTATTTTACTTCAAGGACGTAATAGTTTTGTCATTTGTCTACGTTTTGAGTATTCATCATTCATCCATTGCCTAGCAAAGATGCCAGAAAGTCACGCCTGGCATGCGCGCAGACAAAATATTCACCGCTATTATTTGAAGAAATGTGTATATGTGTATTGCTCATTACTAGGTTTCAAAATAATAAGACGGGAAAAATGCGCTGGGAGGTAGCGAGAGAAGAGAAACTATTTGTCGAAAGCAGTCGATGATTATGATCATGACAGACGAACAGGTAAACCAAGCGCCCTCAACGGCCAAAAAGTTAACGAAAATTGGCGCAAGTAGTCCCATAGGACCCCGCCAAATGTGCAGGTCTCTAGTTCCGTAGGTCTTAACTAAAACTAATGGAGTACTGTCGCCCCCCGACAGGTGGCTCTCACGTCTCTTCACGAATAAAGCGGTGACAGAATGGTATAGAAGAGGACCGCCTTCCCGGCGCTACTTTTCTAACTGGTCATATCGAAAAACGTTCGCGCGCGCTGAGCGAATGGTTTAATCGCGTCTTTTTTGTTACTTTTTTAGGGTCATCATAGTTTTGGCAAGAGGTGCGGGGATGTCGTGGAATCTGGGGACACTTTTAGGTCACGTACGCTGGTAGAAAACGCGCGTGTTTTGATTTCAGGGACGACTTTTTAATGTCTCCTCGTTCATTCAAACCGATTTGTGCAGTTATGCTGGTTCGTTGTATCTTAGACGCAGTGCCATTTCTCTAATGCATATTTTGGCGGTAGCACCACCTTCGTTAAAAATGCGGCCATTGCAAGCGTGCTGATGTGTAAAGCAGTCGGGAACAGTGACTGACCTCAGGCAACAATTGTGACGCAAACGATAAGACGCGTAAACGTTTGGGCTAACTGGCCCCCATGTGCTTCACCTACCAGGTGTTTCTCCTAAGATGCTCTGAAAATTTTAAATATATGCTTTTTGAGTTAGAACTGTGATTTTTCAGCTATCTAGTAGTCTGAATAACGAATGCTGGTTAGTTAACTTTTAACATTTGCCGTTATTCTAACTATTATTTGAGAGGCGTGTAGCCCACCGTAATTAATATCCATGTCAGCTTTTAGATTCTCGAAAACGAACTATGCTCGGCGCAATGGCTGAACAAATGTTTGCTATTTCGATGAGCTACATGCAGTGTAGCTGTTGTTTTGCCTGCTAGCTTCTCGAAAGCTCATGTACTTTGGTGCGACATAAGCAAAATTTGTTGGGGCACTGCGCCGAGGGTCACTTCGTTTTCGAAATCTTAAAACACGATATGAATATTATTTTCGGCGGGCAACACACCTCGCAATAAATTAGGCGGCAAAGTGCAATAGTTAAAAGCGTTTCAATATTAGTTAACCAGGCTACTAGTTAGCACGTCTAGCTGCATTCTGATGCGCGACACCACTATCAATGCTGTGCCGAAAATGAAGCTTTCATAACCCAAAAGCCTATTTTTTTGAAAATTGCAGGAAATCTTAGGAGAAACACTTGATATGAAAGAAGGGCTCTGAAAACAACATAGAGATGAGAAGACGCTTTGAAGTGATAGTTTCTTAGCTCGCGGGTGGATCGAAAGTGCTTTACAGAGCCCTGCCGCCCAGAAATAGTATTATAGGACACGGTTCGAAAGGCCAGGGTCGGGCTTGGCATTCGACTTCGGTATTCAGCGATGCGAGGAATTAAAGATAAAAACACTTGAAAAGGAAAAAAAGGCCAAGTTTTTACCTTTACCATGCGGTTAAACGTTTTGCCTCTCCCGTCGAGGGATCTCCTCGGCGGTTTCAAACCGTGCGTGCGTAGGCGATAATAGATTTTAGAGGTGCGTCCCTCTTGCCTTCCCGTGGTTTTACAGTAATCTTGTTTTTTTTACCTTACATTCACAATCTATGCTCTCTACCAGCCAAGGGTGGTTGTTCGTTAGTCGAAGATACACACAGAGATACGCATATAGTAACGCAGTTCGTTCTGCTCGATATGTGCTGCGTCGCGATACTGCCATATAGGCACTGCCTTACGTTCATCAACAGAGGCCTCATGAGGAATCCATAGTATATGATAAAAAAATACAATCAAACATGCACTTTCGAACCAAGAATAATAACAAAAAATGCATACATATAAACATGACATTAGACTAAGAAAACTATACGTTATAGTTTTGTTGTGCTTGTACGTCATTGCACATCACAAGTAGTTGTCAGTGTTTGTGTTTTTTTTTTCATTTCGAAAAGACACCTGCCTGAGCAATTAGCTGCCGGTCTTAGAAACGACTTCATCCCCTCATACTCTGCGGAGCTTGAAAGAAAATTGATATTCAGTACATGAAGTTTGATGTGACACTGATAATGTACCCGCAGCGGCCCACTTCAATGAGCTCATTGGAAGTTGCGTAAAAACCGCGACGACTTTATTTACATCTTTTTCGACGAAGCCAAAGTATTTCTGACTTATGATGTATTGAACAGCCAGGTATAAGGGTTTGGTGATTGACGGGCTCCATAACATAATTTAATTAAAAAACGAAGAGCCACGCATGAAGATTATTAAATATGTAGTTAATATTTTAAAAATGAGGGAAAACCTGCGTACTGATTTCTGTTTACGTTTTAATTCCTTCCAACGCTCACAAATATATGGTGTCTGAATGGCCACAAGCCGTCAGTCATGTATTATTAGCAGCTACAAAAAATGGCTGAGTGCATTAAGCATTCGGCGGCTCAGCATAAGGGCGGAAGCTCAAATCTGGGCCATGCTGTCAGAGTTTCAATGGGGGATAAGTGCAACAATTCTTCTTCCCTGGCCAATGTCAGCGCAGGATACAGACTGAAGTTAAACCGGAGTTCCCCACTACGACGCATTTCATAGACCACGAGGAACTCGGAGGAGCTAACCCCGACACACCGCACCTTAAAGGCAATGTACATTCTTATGCACGTGCCCCGTAACGCAGCAAAGGGTATTTCTTAGGCACTGCATATGTCGGAAATGGAACTCTGCACGCTAACCTGTTGGATAGTTCGTCCATAATGGTCCAGACGAAGGCCGACATGGTTGTGGGAATAAGGAAAACACAAGGAGCGACGAACCGCAGACTTGCCATGCAGCATACAGAATCTACCTGTTCTTGCACTCTTCAATTCACGACAGTTATGTCTTCAAGATATTAGGTAAGCCCGCAATAGAAGTATAAAAGCGACCGGATTGAAGGTACTATAGACATAAACAGTGAGCAAACAAGCTTATAACTTAAATAGATAGATCGACAGCAAGAAGAAGCTAATAATTTTAATTGGCCTGCCGAATAAACCAAGCAGCTCGTGGACCCTATTCCTTCAAGTAGATTGCGTCACGTTGTCTCTGCTCTTTGAAGAACCATTTCCTTATCAACTGAACCTTATTGTTGTACCGAATCAGTACTTTGCTTCAATTGTTATTGCTTTCTCTGTCCTGTGTTCTTTAAGAAATCTTCTCACGCGGTGTGCGAAGCATAGGGCGGAAATCTTTTTGGATGATGCTCCATTACTGACTGTGCTTTACACGCACAGAAATACATCCTTACAATAACTCTGTCGCTCACTGAACGCTGTGTGGAGCTTGGCTTAGTTCTACGGCATGCGAGGTTTCTACAATGTGACATGCCATGAGCAATGGTGACGATATCTTGCTTCTGTCTTTTCCATCTTGAATTTTCTGGAGGTGCTAGCAGATTTCCGCTGCAATGTCCGACAACGAACATTTGTCGCAAGGTCGTGTCAGACTGAGGAAACGCAACAGTGACGGCAACCAAACACGTCTGCCAGCGAGCCAGCGCTTGCCAGCCAGAGGGAACAAGTTGCCGAACCAACTCGTTCCCCAACACATTGTCACAGTGCACTAACGGCAGGGAAACAAGAGAGGTTGCTGCGGCGTTGGCTCGGAATGATAGCTTTCGGGAACCAGAACAACGAACAGCGCTCGCGGACACGGCTTGGCCTTTTCAGCTGCTCGACGAATTTGTTGGCGACAACACACCGACCAAAGCCTGTTCTTTGCGGTGATTGAGCGCTTTGGTGCGTTTCTATATTGGAAACGGTTTTGGTGGACTGGCAGTAAAATGATATACTTCCTTAGCCTCCGTAAAGCCTTTGAAAGTTCAGTGTACAGGTAGTCATTGTGGTGTTCCGATAGCATAAATTCATGAAAAATTACTCCCGGGCATTTAGCTGTTGGAAAGATGTTAATAAAGCGCCATTTAAGTGTACGATGCAACGAAGATTACAGACAGATTTTGTTTAGAATAAGGCAACATTTGTCTGAGAACATTTTATTTATAATATGTTTTCGAGAGACCATGCATTAAGTTTATGCAGTATTGGATATACACAGAAACGGCTGTTCACATTCGGTAGTGAGGTGGTGGAAGTGGTAAGAATACGCTTACTTGGGGAGGTAGCAGCCGCTGACCCGGGTCATGCGAGAGAAATAAGAATAATAGGAATGGGGTGGAGCGCATTAGGCAGGTTCTCTCAGGTCATCAATGACAGTTTACTAGTACCCCTCAAGAAAAAAGTATACAACAGGTGTATATTACCGGTACGCACCTACGGGGTAGAAACGTCGAGGGTAACGAAAAGGGTTCAGCTTAAGTTAGGTACAATGCAGCGAACTATGAAAAATAGCAATAATAGGTGGAACATCAAGAGACGGAAGCGGGCAGAGTGGGTGAGGGAACAAACGCTGGTTAATGACATTCTAGCCGAAATCATGAGGTAGAAATGGGCTTGGGTAGAGTATGAAATGCAGGGCCAAGATAACCGCTCGAGTGGATAACCGCTGGAGTAACGGAGTGAATTCCGAGAGAAGGCAAGCGTAGCTGGCGGCGGAAGAAAGTTAGGTGGGCGGATGAGATTATGAAGTCTACGGCGATACGTTGGCCGCAGCTGGCAAATGACAGGGGTAATCGGAGAGACATGGAAGAGGCCTTTTTCCTACAGTGGACGTAGTCGGGCTGATAATAAATATGATGAGATTTACACATTTCGCTAGGTCATTAACATCTGTTCTCGCTAAAAAAGACAACTGTAATATCTGGATGCACTGAGTAATTACCGCAGTTTTTATTGTATTGCCATGCTGTTAGCCATTTACTGGCGCCGCCACGCCGTGCGACCGCACCCGCTGGTCCTCTTTGTCTTCCCCGGCTTGTGCGTTGGTTCGCCGAGTGTGTCAGCTTTGCTGATCCTCGTGTGCCCTTCTGCCCTTGCTGCTGGCTTTCGATGACATTTTGGTGGAGGCGCTGGGTGTTTTTCCCAATTCTCGATGAGCTCTCGGGAGCCTCCGACGGCGCCAGCTACACCCCGTGGACACAACACCTGTCCACAAGGCAAGCCGCCGCTTGCGAGGGTTGGATGCTGAGTTTCGACCCCTGACAGCACCACCCCTCGCAAAGACGTCCACTGAGGCAAGCCAGACGATCCAGTATGCCTTCAGGTCCCCACCGCTGCTTCTCCATACGGCTCGCACTCCGGCGTCGTTTCATGGCGACAAGTTCGAAGACGTGGAGGACTGGATGTCCAGCTACGACCAGGTCGCTGCGTTTAATCTGTGGGATGTCTATTTCGCCCTGGAAGACTTCGCCAAGACGTAGTTTGAAAACCACGAGTGCGCTATCCCCACCTGGCGTTACTTCCGGCGACAGTTGCTCGACACCTTCGGCAGTAACGAACGGAAGGCGCGAGATGAAGTTGCTCTGCAGTCCCGAGCGCAGCGGCCAAATGAGAGCGTTGCCATGATCGTAGAAGACACGACGCGGCTCTTCAACCCCGCATATCCCACCATGTCGAAACGAAGAACGTATGTCATCATATGCGAGGAGTCAAAGAGAAGCTTTTCGTAGGACTTATGCGTGAATGCCCTATATTGCACAGTGGTTGACTTTGCTCGGGAGGCGACAAGCATTGAGTGCACCTTGCAGCAGAGGTTCGCGCATTACGGCCGTCCGGCGAATAGGACTGCTATGAACTCTAACGTGCCGCTGCCCGGAACTTGTCACGAGCGTTGTCAGGAGCTTGTCAGGAGCATTGTGCGCGAAAAGCTACAGAAGCTACGCCCTGTTGAGTAACACGTGGGTGTCGGAGCCATCTCAGGTGTCATTCGTGACGAAATCCGTCAAGCGGTGCAGCCAATGGCCTGTTCAAGGTGCTCCTCTTCGTCTTGTGCTCCGCTATTGACATTTTTTAAGGAATGATGGACACTGTCCTCGTTGGCCTCAAATGGCAGTCCTGCCTTGTCTACCTTGATGTCATTTTTTATGCTACCTACGACGAGCATCTTAAGCGCTTGAGTGCTGCACTGGAGGCCATATCATCGGCCGGCCTCTCCCTCAAACCAGAAAAATGCCAATTTGCGTTCCAACGGCTGAAGTGTATGGGCCATATCGTGAGCGCTGAAGGTGTTAGCCCTGACCCCGACAAGACGGCTTCCGTCTCTGCATTTCCGACCCATACTGATAAGCGTGTTGTGCGCCGTTGTTTCGCGTCTCTGCGCCTATTACCGACGCTTTGTGTGAGATTTCTCGCGGCTAGCCGAGCCTCTTACTGGCTTGACAAAGAACAAGCAACTTTTCATCTGGGACCAAGAACAGCAAAAGGCCTTTTACGATTTCAGGAACCGTCTCCAAACTACACCCATTGTTGGCCACTTTGACGAGGAGGCGGACACAGAACTACACACAGATGCCAGCAACGTCGGTCTGGGTGCCGTCCTCGTTCAGCGGCCAGATAGTGTTGAGCACGTGATTACTTAAGGAAGCTGCACTCTGTCGCGATCTGAAGCGAAATATTCTACCACAGGAAAGAAGTGCCTTGCTGTCATTTGGGTGGTAACGAAATTTTGCGCATACTTGTATGGTCGCCCATTTCGAGTCGTGACCGATCACCACTTGCTTTCTGGCTCGCGAACCTTAAAGACCTATCGGGGAGATTAGCGCGTTGGAGAATCCGATTGCAAGAATTCGATGTTACCATCGTGTACATGTCTGGCAACAAACACAGCGAAGCAGACTGCCTGTCTCGTGCTCCTCTCCCGTGCAAAATTGCTGACACGGAAGACGATCGCGCTTTTCTTGGCGCTTTAACCACGTCTGTCCTTGGTCAACAACAGTGAGATGACGCCGAGCTGCGACCCCACATAGAGTACCTCGAAGGCCGCACCTCATCGCCGCCTCGCTTCTTCACAGGCGGGCTGTCGTCGTTCTGCTTACGGGGTGAAATCCTCTACCAGAGAAACTACGGTCCCAGGGACACTCCCCACCTGCTCATGGTTCCAATTGTGCTTCGAGATGAAGTTCTGCACGCATGCCACGACGACCTTTCTTCCGGACACTTCGGAATTTCTCGCACGTTTGCGCAGATACGGCAGAAGTATTACTCGCCCCAGCTTGCCACAGTTGTCCAGCCCTATGTGAAGTCTTTCCGCGAGTGCCAACGATGTTAGACACCACCTGTGAAGCCGGCCAGCCTATTGAAGCCGCCGACTAGCACACCCGGTATTGGGAGACAAAAGCCCTTCCCTGCGACACCGCTGCCGTAATTGCAAACTTTTCCATCTTTAACTTTGTCCTCCGTCACGGTGCCCCTGCGGTCGTTTTAACTGACAGAGGCACGGCTGTTACATCAGCCCTTACTCCGGAAGTTATGCGTCTCAGAGGCTTCAGTCACCGTGCCTACGATCCTCAAAGTAATGGACTGACTGAGCAGCTCAATAAGACCATTGCCGACATTTTTTTCCATGTACGTCGGCACCGACCGTAAGAACTGGGACCAGATCTTGCCTTACGTCACGTTCGGATATAACACTGCTTTTCAATAGACGTCACGCTTCACGCCGTTCCGTTTGGTGCAGGGTCGCGAAGCCACGACTAGACGCGACGCAATGCTACTCCCAGATGTTGCACGTCCCTCCGTCGCTGGCGCTGAAGAGTTCTTTCGGCACGCAGAAGCTGCCCGGCAGCTAGCTAGACAGCGAACCCGTACCCAGCAGGAAAGCGATGCTCAACGTTACAGCCTTCATCATCGGGGGGTGCTTTACCACTCTGGCATTCATGTTTGGGATTGGACACCAATCCGTCGGCGGGGTTGCTCTGAGAAACTGCTGCGCCGCTACTTCGGCCCCTACGAGGTAGTGCGCAAACTCAGTGACGTTAACTACGAAGTGCTCCCGCAAGAGTCTGTTCGCTCCTCCAGGCGGCAGGCGGCATCCGAAATCGTCAACGTTGCTGGGATGAAGCCCTACCATTCCAGCTAGGACTTATTCTGCCAAGTCAGGCGCCACAGACTTTATCCTGGCTTCCATTGATTCCACGGCATCGGGGCGATGCCCTTTCCAAGAGGAGGGGCAATGCCACAGTGTGAGCCATCTACTGGTGCCGCCGTGCGGTGCGACAGCACCCGCTGGTCTTGCTTGTCTTCCCCGGCTCGTGTGTTGGTTCACTGAGTGTGTCTGCTTTGCTAGTCCTGGTGTGCCCTTCTGCCCTTGATGCTGGATATCTGTGAGAGTATACTAGATTATTTAGCGAGATAATTAGCATATAAACAAAAACTAGCTGCGGTTTTTGAGCACGTATAAAGCAGTGCAAAGTAATCTGGCGAAATTAGAAAATTTTGACCACAAAATGTTTTGTTTTGCGAACAAATACCATAACTGTCTTTATTTCTAGAAATGACAGTTGAAGCGAATCTTTTTCTCAGTATTAATTCGAATGATATTCAAAGTGGGACCTCAAAAGATATAGATTTTAGTTCCACGTGCTTTCCCAGCATCCTCGACACGAAAAACCACGGGCGGTTTAGCTTGTGGCTAATAGCAAATCATCGCGCGCTACCACAATTAGCACTGGTTTTTCATTGTTTATTATGACTTTCTATGGCACTGGCGCACCTTGGTTGACATATCGTATGATGCAAGTATGGGTGATATTGCTTCATTTTAGACTTGTACTGCAGTAGAATGTTTGATTCTCTACATTCGTAGATCCTTGGGAGTCCTCATACTACTCCTGGCGTAGTGTTGCAGCGGCTAGGCGGCGCAACGCTGCCTTGCAAGAGCAGGTGCTGCTACTGGTGGGGCTTGTGAGTGTCAGGTTACTGTTCTCATGGAATCTTCGGGGTTCTTTCCAGGCCGTGGAGAGACCAGACAGGCAAGCAGGCGGGGAAGGTTGCCACCTGGCCACCGTGGCAAGTGGGCCACCTTCGAGTAGCAGGCTTCATACAGACAGACAACGACGTTTCAGCTGAGTTCAAGCCTTAGTTCCAGCACACTTAACACATTGCGGCTTTGGGAGACCCAGATATTTATTAGCATCTATAGACGTTTTCGGAACTCTGTACCACCTCAAAAAATTTCCAGAGCAAACATTTAGAAAACAGCAAGCGATGCGTTTTGGTTAATTCTACCTTCTGCGGTAGCAGAAAATAGAATTCTACGGTAGCAGACCCAGTGCCTGAATGAAATCTTATATATGTTTACGGACATAAAGGCGAGTCAGGAGGTGACGGATATTTCAATTTCACTGTGTTTCCATCCAGATTTTAAAAGCAGCCACTAGGCCAAGTACCAATGGTGTTAACCAAAGTGACATAATTATCGCTGTCGTTCAATAATTAGAATCCGCATTATTCTTCCCAAACGCTTCCTAGTAGTAATAGTAGCTGAATTGGAAACTGGAGCTGTTTTCGTGCAGCGGCGACTAGGGATATTAAAATCGAGAGGCGGAGTGAGCGGATGGGACTTGCGTCCTTTTGCAAAAATTACGACGCTGGTTCTCACATTGCATCAATGGTATCAAGCGTGTCAGTGAGCCTTACCGCGCAGCGTTAGCGTACCGGACACAATGTTATTTTAGGTTTGTACATCACGATATAAAGCCAGAAACTAAAATTATTGAAAACCACGTCGTCTACCTCCAACTTAGTTCTGTATATTCCCGCACACTTCCGCCATACAGAATTTTGATATTTTTTGCAGTAGCAGTTTCTCCGGGCAAATTTCTTTTTCCTGTTGAGAAAAACGTATTATCCTTCACGTAAAGCAGCATTTATGCTGCAGAGGTAATATGCAATATGGCAATATGCATCATGTTCGTGGCAGTATGCACCAGTGCCCCTTTCCACTCTACGAGAGTGCAGTGTGCAGTATCAAAGAACCGTTCGCAACCTGAGTTTACCAAACCCTCAAAGAGAATCGAGAGAGCCGGCAAACAGCCTTAATATAAATGAGTAACCGAAAAGAAGGTATTAGTCAGCGACAACGTATTGCAACAAGGCACTTACTTTATTACGGCACACATTTTCTTCAGTATATTATTTTCTTCAATATAAATAAATCATCTAATTTATCAACAAGACACCAATGTTTTAAGTGGGGGGAAGGGAGCGTGGGTCGATGTGCATTATGTAATTCATAGGTCATGACACCTCTCCCCCAAGCAGAGTTAAAAGCGTGCAGCACGCACATGGATGCCCGAAAAAATTCAGACATGCACTTTCACATTAAAGATCCCCAGGTGGTTGAAATTATTCTGGAGGCCTCCACTGCGGCACCTCTTTCTTCCTTTCTTCTTTCACTGCCTCCTTAATCTCTTCTCTTACGGCGCGGTTCGGGTGTCCACCTAGGTATGTGGGTCAGTTACTGCGCCATTTCCTTTCCCCAAAGCAATTCACAATTTCAAATTTTTTTCACAACAATAAAAAGAAAGCACCATTTTATCTAACACACATAGCACCACTCAGCAGTATATTCAAATGCCTGTAATGGTCTCCCATGAAATATTCTTTACGAACAAGTCACCCAGCATAAAAAATGATAATCTTTTGTCTTACAAGACGCAGACGCATAGAGAAAATAATTATAGAGGCCTCAAAACAACGATATGACATGTTCATTGCGAAAGCACTGGCAATTCATACTATGGACGCCAACAGAAAGTGCAGAAAATAGTAATATTTCCGCAGAAATATGTGCAAAAACGTGGTGTTTGCCAAATTTAGTCCCAGCTTTGAAGAATTACAACAAGTTGTGAGTAGATTGTACCAGCGCAGGGTTGTAGGCAGTCGTCCTTATTAGCTCAGTACAATTTCTAATGCCCAGTACTCTATGATTAGCAAAAATGCATTAGCAAACGTTTTATGGTTACCAAGGACAAAGTTTTCCAACTTGAAGTTCTTTCTTTTTTTCCTTCATTCCTTATTTCTTCCTGTCTTTGTTTCTTTCTCTGTTCCGTTCTTTCTGTCTTTCTTTCTCTATTTCTTTCTTCCTTTCTTTTCTTGTTTCTTCCTTCCTTCCTTTTTCTTTCTTTTTTCTTTCCTTCTTCCTTCCTTTCTTTCTTTTTTTTTCTTTCTAGCTTTTTTGCCTTCCTTCCTTCTCTTCTTTATTTCTCTCTTTCTTCCTTTCTTTTTCCTTCTTTGCTTTTCTTCTTGCCTTCTTCCTTTTCTTCCGGCCTTTCTTAATACGAGACAGTTTCCTACAATTGCCTCAGGAGGCAGTCTAACAAATGGCTTCACATCATTCAGGGAAAATACGTGTGTAAGGTAAAGCCAGCTATAACAATCGGTGCCCACTTACACAAGCGTTAACGCTCAAGAGTAAACCAAAGTTACAAGTGCTTCGCCCGGAAACTGTGACGGCGGGGCCACGGCGGCTTCTACTCAAACCTTGTTATCCTTAAAAAACCTTAGTGGTGGACGTTGATCGCGAAACCATCACAGTGTACGTGCGGTCGCATGTTTTCAGTGCGATAGCCTTAAAACCCCGCATTTGGACGCGTGGCTGCTTTAGTGGCAACTAAAGAGAACGGCACATCAAAGCGACATCTGACGAGCATGCACGAGGCCGCACTAAAGAGCGGCAGATTTCAACCGAGAAATCCAAACATTATTGGCGTGAATGATCAAGTGAAAAAAAAAACTGATGCTAGCGCATTGTCAGTGAGTAAAGAAATTAATCTTCCTTTAAATTTTGATTACAGCGTTGCACCCACCAGTTTCTTTATTGGGGGAATGTTTGAGGTTGCTAACATCGCTACCCGGGAGCGTACGTGTTCCCTCATCGTTTATAAATCTCGCTGACTTTATTTTAGACTGAAAAAAAATTCTAAGGATCATTACCGTAATACCTAATGCATAATTTGAGCGCAGCTAAGCAGCTGTCTCAGGCTCTATGTGGTCATTGTTTTGCTTTCCTTGGTCGTCGTCACGTCTGGCGACGATACTAGTTCGATAGTAGTATTAATTGTCGAAGACGATATATGCAGTGCACAGTGCACTAAAATGTGCATATTAGTCCGATAGCAATATTAGTTGGAAAAGACGACGATGTGCAAAGTGCATAGCGAGAATGTGTTGGAGTTTAACACGAGGCGTGGTCGGCTGCGGCGATAGCCTTAACTGTTGTTGCCTTCGACAGTTAAGGCAATACACCAGAGACAATTGAACATTGTTTTATTCTGTGCATGGATGCGTTTCGGGGACATATTACAAAGAACAATTAAGAAGGATATTGACATCACGCCCTACAGTATCTGCTTTTCGCATGTGTCGAGAAAAACTGGGTTGTGTCATATGATCTCCTTATGTTGCTGGGACTATTTAGTCTCTGGAAGAGCCGCGTGATGGACCGCCACGCCGAATGACCACGGTAGTCGAAATATTTGTTTCGTGAGCAATGCGCTTTGGTGCGGGGAGTATATGCTGCTCCGCATGGAACAGCCGCCTAGC
>JARKHS020001552.1:0-27588 GCA_030143305.2 Amblyomma americanum
TGGAACAGCCGCCTAGCTGGCTCCCCTATCTGGAATAATGTATATGCCTCCCAGACGTTTAATATTTTGGAAGGTGGGGTCGTGTATGGTGGCCGGGTGTTTTGTTGCGTAAGCATGCTTATATTGTTCTTTTCGCCACAATTTCCATGCAATAAAGAAAAAAACGGCGACGATAGCCTAGTGCTCTCGCGCAGTGGCCAGTGAATCTGATAGGTTCGCGGCGCCGCGAGTTCGAATCGCAGCCGCGGCATTGTTTCTTTTAATTTACTTATCTTCATTCATTTATTTATGGTTAAGGGGGTCTAGCGTCCCAATGCAACTCAGGCAACAAGAGATGTGCTGCTGTGAAGGCCTCCGGAAATTTCCGCCACCTGGGGATCTTTAACGTGCACACGAATCGCACAGTGCACGGGCCTCTAGAATTTCGCCTCCATCAAATTCGACCGCCGCGGGTGGGATCGAACCCGAGCGTGTCGGGTCAGCAGCCGAGCGTCATAACAACTGAGCCACCACAGCTTAATGTTCTTGTGATTTGGTTAGCTACACCAATGCCGAAGACGTGGCTCAACCCACAAACGGGCGCTTAAGAGCTGAGGTCGAAAAGACGAACCTTGCTAAAATTACATCGAAGAAACATCTGGAATGAGTAGTTCTAAGGCTTCCCTAAAACTTTTACGCTGAAAATGTTTAGCTGAAGAAAACAATGAAAAGTCGGTTAACATATATATTTGCTGACTAGCAAATCATGAGCATTTTAAAATATACGGCATTTTTGATGACGACTGCCTGTAACTCTTGGCAAGCCGAATGTAAGTCCAGCCGGTTACCATTTTTTAAAGCTTCGCGTAATGTGGTTCCAACAGCCTGTTTTAAAAGTATAGAATCATCACAACTCTGAGATGCAAATGTGCATATCCGCTGTCAGCAATGATTTATTTGAAATGAGGAAGTTCTGTTTTGGAGGTTACGTGCTAACTTGTTTGGGGTAGGTTTAGTAGGAATGAAAATTTAAAGCGTTAATTTAACCTGTGTTGATGTCATTTATTCAGCATGTTCTTTCCTTGTTGGACGAGTTGCAAGATTTTGAGGGAAATATATTTCTTTTCTCTAAAATGAACGTATACCTCTGTTTTACTGCCTTTTTGGAAAGCCACAGTGTGTTGCAGTTTCATAATGTTAGTTTTGTTTTATTGCAGCAGTGTGCCTGCTGACAGAAAATATTATTTACAAATATTGGTACGCACATGACTATCAAAGAAAATCCAGTAACGTCCGATGGTTCGGTCAAAAAATTCATTATTCTACATTTAGTGGACGGCCGGGGGGTGGTCCGCACTGCGGCAGGTGTTTCTGCTGAATAGCAGGCAAAGAAGGTCAGGTTCAAAGCAAGTGTTCTGTGTCCGCCTCGCAGACAGGAGCGGGACTGAAGGGGCAGGAGTCACCGAAAGGGGCTTAGCACTGTGCTGGACACGACCAGGTTACCCCTGGGGTGAGGGCGACACGGAGGCGTAACCTTCGAAGCAAGGTCTCTTCCCAGCGTGCAAGGCCGCCAGGGGGGTCGGTGCCACACGGTGGGAGAAGTGCTAGCGTGACGTGACGGAGGCTTTCTTTTTCTTGACGGAGTATTGTCATCCGATAGGCTGGGACCGTTTGATGGGGACGTGGAGGAGCTGATTAGTGACTTGCTTCATCCACCAAAGCTTGTGTCGGGTGTGCATCTCGACGAATGCATCGTACACATACCGTGAGTGAGGATTTTCAATTATCTCCTGATTTAGCAGTGCGAATAAGTCGTTGTTCAGAACACCCCACAGACTACGGACGGCGCCCGAGTTGTCTGTGAGGATATCAAGCTGGCTTCTAGATGGCACCAGTGGACCGAGGATGCTTAATGCGTCCCGAATGGCCAGAAGCTCTGACTGTGTCGGCGGCCAAGCAGGGGAGCAAGCGTATGAACATGTTTCAATTTGTGGTAACAATGCAGGGGAGGCGATAGTCATGGTCACATGATCTTCACTCACACTAGCGTCGACCAACGCCACGCGTCACCGTGGCGAAGTGTTCAATCGTTGACGAGATGACATCCGTCCTCGCACTAGACTCAATCAGGTGTATGCGAGTCATATGTCGATTGTCTCTAACTTCCCGGTAAAGCCGCGGTGGTCGTGACGGGCAGGAAAAAATGGGCAACGCAGATCCGTCTTCCATATATTGGAGCTAGGGCTGCGGCTTCAGGGATATTGCGGCATTTTGTGCACAGCGCTTGGTGACGCTGGTGAACCAGTTCGTCAAGCTTGTTTATTTGCGCCTCAGCCTCGAGTGTGCGGATTGGGGTAATTTGTGGGAAGGCGTAGCAACACGCATTGCTGTTCTATTGATCGATTTCAAGCGGTCCTACTCTGCGCGTGTCACGTGCTACAATTGAGCTTGGTAAATCAATCTTGACTGTAGCACAGAACGTATGTGGAGGCAGGCGGGCGATGGTGGTAGGGGCACCACCTGATTTCTCTGAAATACGGCGGATGAGATGCAGCATTTGGGACGCCTTCTGGCGTGCTATGCGAAGCCAGAGGACGAGTGAAATTACATATACAATTAGATCCGTCAATAAAGGCTGATTAGAGTGCTGTTAGACACTTGGCAGGGACGTGCGTTCGCAATGTGAAGTAGAGCCGTATTTTGGGGCGACAACATGATTTCTACATAAGAGCACCACTAATCTGTGATTGTCAGTGCGAGTTGTAAACTTGCTGTCTGAGTTTGGAAGATGCATGAAGAGGGCATATCGTAATATCATCCGCATAAACGAGTGCGTGAAGGTCAGCAATGTCGCCCAAGCGCCATTCCAAAGGTATGAGACAAATGTTGAAGAGCAGTGGTGCTAGCACTGACCATTGTGGTTCACCACGATGTGGCTGGAAGGATCCCACATTTACACTTGTATGATCGTTTCAGAAAATAAAGCATAAAACTTTAAGCTGTAATATTTCAGTTGTTTAAAAGCTCTGTTTACCTCGTGGATTCTAGAACGTGCATAGAAAACAAATATTGGTTTTATGAAGAAATAGTTAGCTCATTTTCGTTCAGTTCTCCAAGTTAGTTTTAGTTTTACTCTTGAAGCGTAGGTTACGCAAGACTGAGTGGCATGGGCTGCATTCTTGTTTATCTTGGGTTCAGGTGTTTTCTAATGACACCAAGGTACTTGGCGCTGAATAAATAGCTTCAATATGCGACAATAAGTCCATGTGTAGCGCATGCACCCATTCTCGTTTGTTTCAACAATGACAAGACGATACTCGCGCGACACTGTTAAAGGATTGGCCGTTGTATGTATGAACGAACTACGAACAAAAACACTGATATGGCACCTGTACAAGATCATGAATGCTTTCAGTATCTGATCCGGTCCATGAGAGTATTCATATTTTAGGTTTAATATTAGAAATTGCTTCTTGCAAGCGCTACACTACACATCCTTAATTCAGTCCATATATTAACACTCACACACGAAAGCAGGATGCAATACATGGGAGCAAATGTATTTTTTAAAGTACTGCTCTTTCTTTCTCCCATTCGATGAGGGCACAGTCCTGCTATGTTCGGGCAATTCTGTTTTTTTGTTTATTCTGAAACAGTATTACAGCACTTTTATGGGCCAATCTAGAATAACATATGCTTGCGTGCAGTGAAAAGAATGTCGCTCAGCAAGTCTGTGGCAGTGGGCTTAAAAAGAAGCTGAACCCCTTGTCGAAAAAAAAGAGTTCTTTACGTCATTTTATAGCTTTTAGTCCGCCGAAAAAAAATATCTGATTCAAAAAGAGCGGAAATAAATGCAAAAATCTGTTTTTTAGAAAAAAACTCGCCCCATCGCCTCAGGGCGCCGAGGGAACGCCGCTCTTGCCCGCGATCGGCCGGGACCGTCTTGACATCATTCACGGGCATCTCCGGCCGGCACCGACGGCGCTGCTGCGTAGCGCGTCATTTCAGCTGGCTTTTAAGGACTACGTTTCGGAAATTATGGATAATTCGAGCAGTGCTGAACAGTTTGGGCTTTCACCATGCGTGTTCGAGCCATCAGCGGCTTTAGAAAACGGCGAAACCAACGACGCAGCGGAGTGCGCCGGCAGCGAAAGTCAAGTCGCGACATTTTCACGTGTTGGAAATCTCGACTGGATGGATGGGTGGATGACAGCTTTTATTTCCACCGGAAATGGAGACCCCTTATTACTCACCGCCCCCGGCACACAGGCCTGGAGGGTGGGGGCCGGAGCCTCCGTGACCAAAGGCTAACAGAGATTTTATCTCTTCGCGGCATCAACCGCCAGGCGGATTGCCTTGTTTCTGCCGAGCGGGTACCTAGCTGCGCAGCAGAGCTTTCCAGCTTTCTCTGCTATCAATATCTTCGTCGACTCCGGGGTAGTCAGCGCATTCCCATATCCTTTGCTTTCGGGTAACCGTGGAACCGCCCGACTGTCGGAACCTGGACGAGCGCGCGCAAACCTATTCCTAAATAGTTGACAACTACAGACTACACAGAGAACTGGTGCCACCGCCTGATAAGAAACGAAGTAATAGAGAAACGACCGCATGGCGGCGCCTGCAAGCCGGAAATATCGTTAATCCAGTATGGGCTTTTCACGTCCTACCAGGGTAACACGAAAACCAAATCTTGACTGATACGTATTTTTTGCCTAGGTGCATGCGCGTGCATACCGTTTGTGTAGGTGCAAGTCGCAATAAAAAAAAAGTAAATTGTGCAGAAACGTTTTTGTGTACCGCTGCTGCAAAAAGCCTGGCCATCAACTTCGTGAACGCCTGTAAACATGATCTAATTCAGATCACAGGCGCGCTTGCACGATCGCGCGAGGTAAAACATTTGCTTGTTCATTTATTTATAGTTACTTGCCTAATTACTCCCGAAAGACTTTTAGAACTACAAAATAATGCCAAACTGGATGAGTTGGGGTGGGTGCACTGCTGTACTGCAGCGCGACGAGACGAGGCGACCGGGAGGAAGATCCCGTGTGCGCTTTCCATCTGTGGTATGTTCGGGCTACTGTTCAACCATGAAACTTCTGCACTTACCCGCTTACGTTTTTTTTTTTGTCGCATGCTGAACACGCTTTTGAACAATAATTATTGCTGCGATTCGGAGTTCGCAGTGCTGCTCATCAAAACTAGTGTGCTGCTAGAAATAGCTGCTCCTGTTGCGTATCGAGATAACGAGCAGAATTACTTGTGGCAGATATATGCGTACCGCTGCTGAACGACTTTGCCGTTCTGACTCAAGGACAAATTTGCATGAATTCTGGCGCCATTGTAAATCGTCAGCCATGACCAAACGCTCATGAACGCAAATGTTTGCTTTGCTTCAGTATACTAGGCTTATATAATCGGTTTTGTGTTCAGTTAGGTGCAGCTGCACGTGCTGCGCGCTGTTGAAAGGTTAAGAGAATAGCTTGTGCTGCCATGAGGTGCAAGCAATCAGGAAAAAGCAAGAAGGTACACAGTGCGTAACGAGCTCAAAAAAGTTCAAGACTGTGTGCCTTATAGACAGTGCTGGAAGTGGCCTTAGCTCAGCGTGGATGTTAACCAGCTGGAAAAGGCAAAAAGATTACAAACAGGTATGAAAGTAATATAACGAAAAGCGAAATATTGCGGCACATATTTTGTGCGCGCAGTTTCGGCATGCTGCGTACCACCATATTGTCTCGTTAACGTGGAAAAAGCTGGGGGAGAACACCCGACGGATTCTACCAAGCTGTGGGCTGAGCGCTCTTCGAAAGAAGTACCATACCAAAACTGGTTTATATACAGGCTTCAAGCATTACACGGAACGCCCGAACAAGAGAAAGTAAACGGCACTGGCAGAAGATTACGTTGATCTGTGGTTCGTCAAAGCGCGGGCCGCAGCGAAGCAAGCGCAGGCGGACGGCCGGCCGACACTCCGTGAATGGCGTCACTTCAGCCAGTTCTCCCTCTCTGCTGTCCCCCCCACCCGGCGCTTCCGGAAGCGTTGAGGGCATGCCGGCGGCGGGTTTTTAAGAAGCGATTGCAGTTCTGTCTGTGAATAGAATCGAGGAAAATTTTACATACGTGGTTTTCAAGGTCCTTTCTTCCCAACCACAGCGTTTAGTGCGATTTGAAAACCGTTTCAGCTTCCCTTTAAACTTTTTTTTAAGGATGATCATGAACCCAAGGTCACGGAATTGAATCCTGCCAGCCGCACTCGCATATAATTTAAAGCGGAAAATAAAGCGCCCGGGAGTTGTGCGATGTCTGTAGGCTTTAGTCAACCCCAGTTGATTGAAATTATTCAGTAGCTGCGCTTAACTGCGTCTCTCATACGTGCTGTTTCGGGGCGTTAAATGCTATTCGCTATGTGATAGCATGTTGGTGTTTGATTTTATTCTTAATGTATTTATTTAAGGGGGCAAGATTCATCACAGAACTGAAAAGTTTGGCGTGAATTATGCCTTTTTTGTAAAAGGAATGCATAAGTGAGTAAATAAAGCTTTGGAGAAAATTTGTTTTGAAAAAATTTGAGTAACTTAGCAACATTTCGTATTTGGCATCCTATAAGTCTGAATAGAAGCAGCTTTTGCCTTATTCAATTCTGTTGGATAGGCGTGGTTCAACTAACACAGAACATCTGATCCACCAGCTAGGTAATTAAAGGAGAAAGGTGAGCGCAGAATTGTTGTCTGCGCGCCTAAGATCTCTAACTGCTGCATATGAAGTTTGAGAGAAATGTTGCATGCGCAGCCAGCATCAATTTTCATACTCATATGAGAGAAAGACACGCAACAGTGAATTCCGATTAATATTGAAACATCTGTATTTTTGTCCAATAATGACTGTTTTCAGATATTGCAGCGCTACCCAGTTTTTTGGTTCTAATTATACTTTCGTGACGTGTAAACTTTCTTGTTATTTATTATTAACTAAATATTCATGTGACTGACACTGGTTTTCGTCTGTACTGTGGTTTTTATAGCGTTGTGAGAGAACGCGGCGCTACAGTCCAGGCGATAAGGTGAAGGTCCAGCGAAGTCTGCGGGGATGTAAGCGAAGACTCCTTCGTAGTGCAGTTGTTTACTAGGTAATTATCCTCTGCCCACCCTGAAAATCCACAGCTTCACATCGCCCGCGACTGCCGCAAAACTGTACAAGCTAGATATAGGCGTCCATCGATCAGAACCACAATGTGTTCTAGTGTGTAACGGGAGCTAGATACCTCTGTATTCAGCGGTTCTGAGGTGACGACGTTGACGATTGTTCTTGTTCCAACCTGCGATCCAGTGACTCTAATAGGTAGAACAATTAATTTATGGTCAATAACGTAATCGCTATTCCCAAAGCTATTGCCTGTGTCTGGTTTGTAACCATGAATGCCACATACAGACGTGGCCTTCATTTCAAAAAAACTTCGTAGGCCCTTCGACCGTCCTGCAGTGTGGGAGCTCCGCGCGAAGCAGCGTCTCAATGATGGAGCTCAGCAGAAGGAAGAAGCATGCACTAGCTCTGCAAGGACGTCATTGACATGTACAAGCCTATCAACCTGCTCATGACCGAAACAGATTTGGTAGATAAACTTTATTGACTTGAATGGGGGTTAGGGCTGGTGGGTTGGGACGACGTTGGTGAGATAGTACACTGAGTAGTGGTCGGCAATCCGTGATCAAATCCATTGGCCTCAGCTGCGTGTCCCAGTCGGCTAGGGGTTTCTCCCACTGCTCCAGATTAGGTCCTTGTATTTAAGGCATCATGGGGCTTGGCCTGCCTCCCCATGTTGCGTGGTATGTCGTAGCGGTGTCTCCGCCCCAGATACATTCATTCTTGCATCGTGTGGGCCGTACCTAGTGGCGCAGTGCTCTGTTTGAATACGTGTCTGTTGGAACGCGCCTAAGTGTTGTGGCTTTCTCTCGGCTTAGAATGTCATGTGGGAGTGCGTACTTCCTACGCCTCTTTCTACACGCTCCAACTGATCGCCCATATGTTTCTGGTCCTTTGAAGGGCTCTAATGGTGCCCCCGCTCCCCGCTAATGAAACCTGAGACGACGGCGTCTACCCTAGCGTTGCCCGCTACCCCATCGTCGGGGATTCAAACAATCGTGTGTGGCCCATATAGGTCTGTTCTGTCTGACTGGCCAGCCAGAAACTTTTTTGCTACAAAGCTAAACCTATTGTTCTGGAAGGCTCGACAGGCATTTTGTGAGTCTCAGACTATGTAGTAACTGTTTGGTTTCCTATTGGCTTCCGAGACTGCTAGGGCAATCCATCGCCATCTCTTCTGCTGTCCGAATGCATTTTCGTTCGTATAATTGTTCTGTATATTAGCTTACCCTGCGAGTCGGTAACCGCGGCTGTGGTCTCCTCTCTGACCTTGTACCTCGATGCGTCCATGTACAACACAAAATGTTTTCTTTTTAGGTGTTTCTCTACGATTCTGGCCTTGGCATTCCTTCTGCATTCGCGGTTTGCGAGGTCCATATTCCTGGGCAGCGGTCCAACCACGAAGTGCAGTGTTTGTGGTTTGATCTCTTTTGTTTCCCATGTTGGGATGTCCGAGTCAATGACAGGGGCACGGCCAGTCCTAGTATTTTTAATTCTTCTTATCTGGGAGTCGAGCATATATATAGTTATCTATGTTCTTCGAAGGTGCAGTGTGTTCTCAGATCGCCAAAATTCCTGTTTGGGGCGCATGTGGGTAATCCTAGAGCCAGATTATACGCCTTTTTAATGAGCGCATTTATTAAGTTCCTCTCCACAATAGTTGATCTTTGATATGGGAGTCCTTAGGTGAGGCGCGGGATGACGAGGCGCGGTCGCTATCCATAACGTCTTGTTCCTTGATGCTCTTTCTTTCGTTCGTTACCTTGCGTATCATTCCGCAGACTTTTGAGAAACACAGCACACCGCTTGTCCCGCGTTTTCTCTGCTTTCCACATACGTCTTTCAGGCTGTTTACCTTTAACAAATGTATGACCAACTTGCCTGTTTGGTCTTATTGTTCTGCTATATTGGAGAGAGCTTTGATCGTGCGGTCGTGCTTTCCTCCTTTTTGTAACCACATTCCTCGCAATAACATGACGAAAAGGAATGAGAGAAGGCGCTTTTCAAATGCTCCTGGCTCATTTCTTGGAGTTTCGCTCTTTTTTTTCGAAATCAAATGAAGGCGCAATATGTGATACCCCTACTGACGTCCCCAGGGTGATGACCTTCGCCGCTAAAGCGTGATGGTGCAGAGGGACTGCACGGAGCTTAAATCCTCACTCGGCAGAGGTTGTGTCTTCAGAGCATGACTCTCCTCCTTGATCTACGTTACAAGTTGGAATGTGTCCAGCCATCCTTGTTCAAATTTCGCTGTTCATCCGGCCTCGAAACGGCACTTGCTTCCCGAGCGCGCGGTCAGTCTTTGCGCAACGGGAGAGGTTTTTAGCACTTCATCTCACCCCCACCGCTCTCTGCACGTGCACAACATCGCCATTGCGACGGAAATGCGGTTAGGCGTGTTGTGTGCTTCCCACGGCGCCATGTCCCCAAAACCTACAATAGCGCGACCTCGAAACCGCCCAGGGAAACGAAACGAGATTGGGAAAGATGCGTGAAGTTAGGTTTCATGAACCAGAGCAGCCATTTAGTCCCTGTGCCACTGCCTCCTTTGCGAAGCGCTTCATGTAAGACGACCCCAGAGTGTATTGCAACGCTCGCGATACATTGTAGTCAGGCCTGACGCGTATATAAGAATCACACCACGAGATGCTCTCATTGCGTCGTTGTGATCACAGTGGCTTATATCTTGAGTATCGTGACGAATGTTATTGGACTTCAGAGAAAGCAAGCGTAGTGGTCTCTCTAGTACAATTTTCTATCTCAATGGACGTTTATTACTGCTCCCATTTCTCGCCGAGTGTTAACGTACAAAAATGCTGACACCTGAAGTCGCTGACATAAAAAATCGTTTGCGGCAGGCCTGACATCAAAACAGAACCTCTCTTGCGCGATAATTTTGGCGAGAACAAATTTAGTTGAACCCATGCCTGGAGTTTGTTTTAATAAAAGAACCACAACCGAAATGAATGTCTATTTTAAACAAAGAAGAAAATAGAAATTGTGACATCAGGGGAAGAAATGAATTATTTTTGTCTGAACGGAATCGGCTCAAAAAGCCGGTATACTAGCGCATAGCCAATGGGAGCAGTACTCAGAGAGCAGGACCATAGAAACAAAACGTGTTGCATTTGCCGAAATTGAAAATCTGTCCTCCATCCTAGACAAGATAAGAAATTAGGTTTGAGGACCAATTACCTCAGCCGACATAGCCGTGCCTTAACAGGTAACAGGTGAGTACAAAACAGGTCGCCGTTAAACATATTTTTGCCAGTGTGACAGTTGCACGAAACGTAACATTCTAGTAGTTGTCTCGAAAGTAACGGTTGTCCACAAATGAGATTGGTTTTTCCCGATCTCTTTCCTCTTATTAAATGATCATCTGTCCCTCGCGCTAAAGAAACCGCTGAGCAAGACAATTGGAAGAATGATTAAAAAATTGTGTGGCTCCGGATCTACGAAATATCAGAAGATTTTGACGCGAAAAAGTGTTGTTCGTATACTTCAGGTGTCGCGCATTTCTGACATTATAACACGTAACTGATTCACTCCTTCATGACAGCAGACTCTTCGAAACAATCAGTTGCTGAGGCCTGATCAGTGGTCGAGTTACAGGATTCAAGGGCAATCTTCTTTTTTTTTCTTCAGTTAAGTTTGCAGTGATCGTGCCAGAAATATGGAGATTCTTCATTTCCTTGGACTCAATTTCATTATTGGAATGATTATAAAAAATAATACGTAGAGAAATATGACGGCTTAATTGCGCTAGATGCAGTTTTCTTCATGTACTGCCGTATAAAACTTGTGAAGATATTTCGGTGTCTGCTAAACTTCGGCCAAGATATCCGAGCTGTTAAGGAGAACTACGCCTTCAAACACTTTCATCATTTGAACACGTGCTGTCGCTGCTACGCTAGATAACTTCTGATTTCTCTTTAACTTTCCTATGATTGACTTTCGCCCTGGAAGATGAGCTTCTTGTATCAAAATGCAACCGCTGGATGTGATTCCCGTTCATAGCGGACCAGCAGGAGCTGGTTGCCTGGCAATGTGAGAGAAAGGCTTTTGTGGCGTGGCGAATGGCTGATTCCGTGTTATCCGAGAATTGCCTAACCATGAGCTACAGGGTAGGAGGGCCTGTACATAAACTACGCGTTGATGGTGTGTGGATGCTCCTAGCAGAAGAGGTAAGAACAGAACCATCGATGCCAAGGTTCCCAGTTGCCACAGTGCATCACTCACTAGGTCCTTCACTAAAGCTAAAAAATTGCCGGACATCGCTCTGACACTTTCTATCACACATATCATTGCTGCCGTAAAAAGATATTTGCAGGACCGGGGCATGCAAGCCTGTAATTCGGACCGCAGTTTCAGAAAAAGAGACACGAATTCTCGGAAGTCGCACATTTCCAGCCTAGAGGCCAGGCAAAATCTGTGGCTTGAAACCACTAAATATTGACGCTCTCTGCATTTATGGAAGCTTCAATTGCAGACACTACAAATTAACTGCATGGTTGCCGAGCACCGCCAGTGCCCGAACCAGGCTCAATAAACGTTTGTTTTTATATCGTATAATAAGATCTCTATTTCTTATTGCACAACTTTCTGTTGTATACGATGTGCTTTTCGGGACCACAGAGGAGGTCAAATATGAAGAAACAGAGCGATGTAATCTTGTCGGCTTCTTTTACCCAGAGCTCACAGCCTGGAAGGAAAACGTCCTCGGTAAAATAAACGTTATCATGTGCCCCACAGGAAAAGTGAGCTGCTGAGCACAGTATTAACATCCCGCACACTACTTACCGTTTCTGCGATGCAGGACTGTCATGATTTCGCAGTTATCGTACTCGAGGAGCGCATTGCGTATTTCACGGTGGTCTTTTCTGCGGCGAAGAAAAGGGACACTATGTTTTAGCGCCAGTCTGGTGCCAACCTGGTACCGACGCTGCTGCAAGAGTATTTTGCCTACATTCTTCAATCTGCCGTCTCAAAAGTAGCTGTGTCTCAAAACCCGACCTAGGAGCAGCCTACATGAACGCACGTGAGGCAGCATGAGCACCGAGTGTTAAAAGAACGCGAAAGCTGTCTGGGGCTGCAAGTGAACTGAAAGGCATTGTGGTGCCACCCTTAAGCCTTTCCATTGGACTAGTTAATGGACAAAAACCACGAAGGACACGGATAGGCGCTGACTGACAGCTGGGATCCTATTCCACAAGGAGCTATCGTACATTTGCCATTTCGAATTCATCTGGTCATTTTGCGTTGCTCACTGTTGCCCTGTGATGTAGCCGCGGCTTTCAGCGGTCCGTAGAAAGCGGCCAGAAAATTGGCTGGTTGGCGACCAGACGTGTTCATTGGGTGCATATCGCAACGATTGGCAGCCAATGGTGGTAAATTACCATTTATGTTTAGTGGTTTATTTTCAGTCCATTTTTATTTCATTTTATTTGTTCTTTTCAGATATTGTATTCTTGTCTTTATTTTTATTTGGTCGAGTGATTAAAAAATGAACGAACTTTTATATGTGTTGGATGAACGACTTTCGTACCTCCACCGTGGCGACTCACTACATTACCATTTCTGTGATCTGCCGCTTCCAGTTCTCCTCTCAGCTTACTATCACGCTTACGACACGCCAGATGAAATGGATAATGAATCCTTATAAAATAGGGCCCTGATCTTCTTATAAATTTAGAAGGCTTCTAAAAAATTTTAATCGGTTAGATTTTGAATGAAAGACATAGCGTGTGTTAGCCCTTTCATACCGGTGCACAAGACAAGAAGATATCAGCTTTACAACGTTCCCTTTTTTTGTTAGCTTTTATCTCTGACATGCAGCAATTTTCTATGCCAGGTCAAACTGCAATCGCATCCGATTAATATAAATTTGCAGTTCCTCGCTTTTCTGTCTATCATAATTTTATGCTCTCTATGTCCTTGCGTAGTCGTTAATTGTAGTAATAGCTTACTAGTACTACTTTCACATCCACGCGTTTTCGTAACGCTGAGAATAAAGCGACCTGTTATCAGTCAGCTCCTTTTCCTTTCATTACCTTCCATCGTCGACACAGTAAATCCCAGTGATGTCAGCCATTAGCAATTTGGTTTCCATG
Organism: Amblyomma americanum; assembly: GCA_030143305.2. NCBI lineage: Eukaryota > Metazoa > Arthropoda > Arachnida > Ixodida > Ixodidae > Amblyomma > Amblyomma americanum. Next base: position 13,227 of record JARKHS020001552.1, read on the forward strand.
TTGTTAATCGAGGACACCTCACGGCAAACTTGCGCCCTATACATTATTTTTTATTTCTCTTAAAACACATCAACCGGGGTGGATGACCTGTCTTACCTTACTACCTGTGTCTCGAAGTTCAAATTCGTAAAAGACGAACATCATTAACAGAACTGCACCACATACAAGTTCTGTAAGCTGAAATGCGCGACTGCCTCTTTGCGATTCTTGCCAAACTTCAACCACCGAATAAGTTTCCTTACTCGTAGCGGTTCGTTAAAGCTTCATTTCTCTAAGAATGAACATCGAGAAGAATTTTGATCGGCCTAATCACTTGCTTTCAGTTTACAGAATCCAGCTTTCTCGGGCAAAAATTTTGAAATTTGGAAATTGGAAAAAATTTAAGGTACTGGTCCATTATTCTGATATGCAGCAAAATCTTTCTTTAAAGGTGTTTCCAGCGATAGCATCGAATAGTTAGAACTGCCATAGAAATCCAAGGGGAACGCTTTTGACGAAAGCCAAAACGTGAATAGAAAAAAATCCAAGACTGCCGTAGGGTGATCTGCGGATATATTCATTGTTATAGAGAATTATTATTTATGAAAAAATTTCGTTCATAAATGGTTTCCCGCACAAAAAGCGTTTGTCCAGAATTGCTGGGTTAGGTGAAATTGGCAGCCTTTTAGAAAGCACGTGTGAATACACTGGACTTCGCTTATTATGCGCGCTCAGAGCGAAAAGGCATTTTGTACAGCTTCAAAACAGAAGAACTGAGGTTCTTACAGCTACTTATAATTATAACATGAGTGTTTATCATTATAAACGCTTTCTTTAAAAGCGCTTAGCACTAGTTAAGTAAGAGAGCATCGCGCTAACGTTGATGCAACTCAGAAAAACTCAGTGCAACAAACCAAGCGCACTTTTTCGGTTGTGCAAACAGTGTTCTGCTGAATTTGTACATATGCTCAGAAGGAATAACTTTTCTGTCGTAAACATCAGCTGTAAATTTAATTTTTTGCCGTTATTCTCGTGCATGTTCACAATGTTTATTTCTCTTTCCTTCTTTCATCTCCACACATTACATCCGCTTACAGGCAGGTATAATGCTACTTGCGAAATTTCGTTTACATGCGATCAAAATTTTAGTATCGAAGAATTCTTATCTGCGCTAAGCAGCACTCTGCTTCTGAACCTAAAGTTCGAATAACGGATAGCAAACGACAAAAAAAGAATGACCGGTTAGACAGCAGATCTAACCATCCTTATTTCGGCGTTAAAATGCTAGTATTGGGCTTGAGCAGATTCTGAAGTGAATATCCCTGCTTGCAGCATGTAGCACAGTCTACAGGAACTTTCTCATCGGGATAAAGAAATTTCGTTTCTTCTAAGAACTTCTGATATTTCGCGAAGACTACGAACCATCTTAACCTGTGAATGCGCCACGAGCCGTCCTCACCAGTATTATCACGCAAGGCCTTTGTTAGCATGCGTATTGAACATATTACTCTGCTTAAAAAAAAATCTTATGTGTTCTAAAGTTCTCGAACTGTTGTTTCATTATTTTGATATGCATTTTTGTGCAAAATCGGTTATCCTATTTTCACTCCAAAACCAGCCTGTAGCGCGATTTTTGACGTCTGCTTTGCCTGTCTGCTATTTAATTATTTTTTATTTATTTACAAGAATACTGCCAGTCTGAGTGCCAGGCTTTGGGAAGGATCAGGCGTACAATACATACCTAGCATCAAGGATATTTCACGCAGCCGCGGTGGCTCAGTGGTTATGGCGCTCGGCTGCAGAACCGAAAGGCGCGGGTTCGATCCCGACCGCGGCGGCTGAATTTCGATGGAGGCGAAATTCTAGAGGCCCGTGAACTGCGCGATGTCAGCGCACGTTAAAGAACCTCAGGTGGCCGAAATTACTCGAACCCTTCACTACGGCGTTCCTCGTAGCTAGAGTCGCTTTGGGACGTTAAACCCCATAGACCGTAAACCGCAAGAACATTTCATACATGGGATCGTAACAAATCGCATAAAGACAAACCAGCACTCTAGCGAGCTGTAAGTTAATTTTAAAGCAAAAAACAAACTGGAAGGAAGGAAAAGAACGTGAAAAATCAGAATAAAGCCAATGCAATTTGACGCCAGTGTCTGAACCCGAAAAATAAAACCGATTACAAACATGGTGAGCACATATAGGTATTCAGCGCAGCGCGCGAGAGAATAATGCTACACTTCCACATTGCACAATATCTGCAAATAAAGCATTAAACTGGCGAGCTGTTCTTGGAAAGAACTATACTTTAAAATTTTTAGTCTTGCAGGTATATTCTTTAACCTTTTTTAAGAGTGTAGGAGCGGGTTGCTCGCGGGTTACCTGTATTGATGTCAACTGTTTTATTAATTTCCATCTGGCCGTGATAAAGCAAGCAAAAAAGTTTCATCCGTTCTAGGTAACGCTTTGAGACGGGGCTTTCTAAGTTTGCGTCAAGTAAGAGCTTGGTTGGGGATGTGCGCACTTATATGGGTTGTAGATTAATATTACCGATTTTCGTTGTACCTTTCCAATTTTTGTCATATTCGTTTGGTGTAGGGGTTCCAAAAAGCTCAGCGTATTCAAGTATGGCCTGATGCTTGTTTTGTTTACTGATAGTTTGATGTCGCATGTTGATTTTGCACGCGTTCTTCTCAATCACCGGAGCTTTTTCATTGTCTTTTTGCAAACATATCCTATGTGCTCGTTCCATCTCAAGTCGCTTGTAATTATTACGCCGAGATATTTATAACATGGCACTATATCTAAAGCATGATTGCCAAGGCAATATGTGAAGTATAACAGATACTTTTTGCGAGTGACCGTCATTGCTGGAGTATTTTTGCGATTTGTTATCATTTGCCACGTGTTGCAGCATTCTAGTATTTGGCTGGTGAAGTGTTGAAGCCAACCTGGAATTTGTAAGCACTGAGTTCATTGTATATTACACAGTCATCTGCAAAAAGTTTGTTTTTGACAGAAAGTTCACAGGCAGTTAATGGAAATTAAAAAAAAGTGGCCCAAGAACCGATAGCTGAGGAATTCCGGAATCAATGATTAGCGAAAGCTAGCGACCTTTATGACCTACCAAGCCTTCACATGAATGAAGTCCTCAAGAGTATTATCTCACAAGCCTATGGATAACTTATATTACTAAGTCGGAAAAATTTTGGTATTCCTCTAAATTTTTCGAGCTGCCATTTCAGAGGGTGAAGGGTTGTTGTATTGCTGATACCGTCACCAGCCTTTTGAAGTGCCGGAAATGTAACGGTCTGCTTCAAAACGCTTCTCTGTCCGTAAAATCTTAGATCCTATGCAAAATGGGGCAAGATGGCCTTCTGTAATTGAAGCCCGAGCCTATAACGCAGGTGCATGTCGCATGAAAATTTCAGTGTCCGCAGGTTTAAGCTCTGGTGTGCTCACCACCATCAAAATTTAAAGACTTCTTGCGATCTATATCAAGTATTGGCATGAGATGATAGCATATCAGCAATAGAAGCAAGGCTAGTTGCCTCTTCGATTGAATATAAAACATGTCAGAAGAATTAATATTGGTCAAGCGCTCTGAAGACGGCACTGGCGTAGAACAAAACATCGGGCGAGGCACTTCCTCCTGTTTTTCTATTTCAGCCTGTGGCTTCTTCGACGTGCTCCTGCAGCACGAATGCCTACCAACTGTGCGAGCTTTTAAGCGTTCTTCATAAGAAAAGTTAGGGTTTTTTAAACAGTTGCAAATTCTGGCAAGCAGTATTCAAGCGAATATCGAATAAGATAGTAAAACATTCAGACACCACGTGGAAATATAAATTTTAAAAGTTTGATTACACAATTTGGCAAAAACAGCCCTGGACGTGAGCGTAACTGTTCACTTTGCGGTAAAAATTGAATCAAAACTTCTGGCATGCCAAAAAGTATTCTAGATGCATTATTCCAACTGATGGCGCTCGGGCACCTAAATACATACGGTCAATTGAAATTGCCAAACATCCACGGGCAGTAAATTTTAGCGGAAATCACCTGCTTTGAAGGTGGTGTATTTATACCGAAGTGCCCGGTTATGTGTCTCACAGTCGTAGCGGAGAAATTATTTCATATGTGTGAAAAGTGCCCTGGCGGTTGAAACTTTTGTTGCTGGAGGTCAGACTGGCCGTGGTGACTCAGTGACTTTGTCGTTCCACTCCTAACCCCTAATTGGCGAGATCACAACCTGCAGCAGCGGCCGCATTTACGGGTAGGCGAAAAGCAATAGCGCGCGTGCTGTACCATGTCAGCACGCTTTGATGCACGCCTCAACTAAGCTGTCCCTCAGAGCCCCATGTGTGGCTTCGGGTTGATATACCTTACATACCAATCAAATTACTCTGTGCCAGCCCCACATAAGAACTTCAGAATAGCAAAACACAATATAGACGAAAGAAGTCATATCGCATTCGATACTTTCTTGACGCAAGTGCGTCTACCCCCCGTTGCAATAGGCGCCTGACGAGTGGGGGGGGGGGGATGGTGACACGTGCATACAACTTTCACGCCTGTTTTACCAGAACAGATTGGCGAAGATTTGAAGGATGTGGCAAGATTTTGTTCTGATATCTGTCTGTGGGTGCAGTCATGACGAGCCGAAAAATGCAGTGCATGTGTTTGCACTAGAAACGCACATAGCTTTCCGTTTCACTGTAGAACAGCTTCTCGCGTCCAACCTGGTCGAATACCACGGCTTTTGTCGAGATAATATTGCGTCATTATGAACTCCACGCGTACGATATCGAGCGGATGGCACCCGCTTCGCTCTTATGCTGTTGTGGAGAAGGGATAAAGTGAGTGCGCACAAACGGACCGCGAGAAAAGAGATGAACCCCTGCTGGCTTTCAAAATCCGGTCTCTTATACACATGTGGGCGCCTCATCGACCACGCTCATTTTCTGCACGTGGAGCGTGAGAACAGCGTTAGCATGATAGCGTGGGTAACTGCTTCAGGTCGTCGCCAGGAGGCGCTTGGCACCACTGAGAAAAATCATGTTATGCTGCCATCTTACACAATCAGCCGGATATCAGATTTAGCATCCAACATTAGTTCTCGGAAGCAGGGGTTAATAACACGGTACAGTGGACGGTAATGAGTTTGAATGTGCTTAATTCCCATTTTTTATTACTCGAATTGACGCATGGCCCGCAGTTGTCTACTTTATAAACAAAGGCTCGCTTTAATCGGAAATATTGACAAACCGGAAAAGATTCTCCAGGACAAGGGGCGATACAATGAAGTGCGAACAGCGCGGTGCCTATGATCGCCGATAATCGGATTGATTTTCATCGCGTTTGCACACGAGTGACAATGAAAAGACGCTAGAGACGTCGACAGTTGCATGGAGGGCTATAGTCTCTTTTTCTTACCGACGAGGTACAAACGCGACGAAAATAAAGGCGAGGAGCCAAGCTGGTACGAGCCATGCTGATGGCATTTCTTTGACATCTTACACGGTGCACAAAATGCTGCAACGTCCCTAAAGCCGCTGCTCTCGCAAAGTATATGCAAGATAGCTATGTGTCGCCTATCGTTTCCTGCTGTCATGACCACCGTGATTTTACCAGCAAGTTGCAGACAACTGGGATATGACTTGCATACACTCACAATCCGTTGGCCACCTGAGTGAGTCTAGTGCGGGGAAGGATGTCATCTCTCCTACGATTGAAACTCCACTACGGCGACACGTGGCGTATGTCGACGCTAGTGCGAGTAAAGATCACGTGACCACGGCTGTCGCTTCCCCCCCTGAATTACTACCATGAATTCTATCATGCTCATACGCTTGCTCTCCTGCCTGGCCATCGACACAGGCTGAGCTGCTGGCCATTCGGGACGCATTAAGCAATGTCCACTCCTGCCATCTATAAGCCGCCTTGACATCCTCACAAGCTCTTCAGGCGCGAACCGTAGTCTGCAGCGTGTTCTGAACAGCGACTTATTAGCGTAGCTAATTCATGACATAATTGAAAAATTCTTTCTCACGGTATGTGTACGATGGATTCGTGGAGATGCCCACCCGACACATGCTTTGGTGGATGGAGCAGGTCAGGAATCGGCTCCTCCACGCCTCCTTCAAGCAGCCCTAACCTCTCCGGTGACACGACTCCTTCAAGAAAAAAAAACCACCGGCGCGTCACGCAAACACTTCTCCAACCGTGCGGCACCGACCTCCCTGGCGCCCTTGCACGCTGGGAAGAGATCTTGCTTCTAAGGTTGCGCCTCCATGCTGCCCTCACCCCAACGGTAACCCCAGTGGCTCCTTTCGGCGACTTTTTCCCGTTCTGTTCCGCTCCTGTCTGCAAGGCGTGCACAAAATATTTTCTTTGGACCTGCCCCTCTTTGCACGCTATCCGGCAGAAACACCCGCTCTGGTGCGGACCGTCCTCCGGCCGTCCATCAGATGTAGAAGAATGAATTTTTGCGCCGCACCACCGGTTGTTACTGGACTTTCTTCTAGAGCCTGGTGAGTACCTATATTTGTAAATTATTCTTTATACTAGTAGGCACACTTTCACGATAAAAAAAATTCACGCACGACAGTGCGTATTATCTCACAAACATCAAATGGGGAAAAAGCATCGAAATCAAAACGCTCAAGAAATTTTCGTGTATAGCTGAATTTCGATATCATAAACATGCATGCTGAAAAGAGGATCTTCGGGGATCTTCCAACTTCTACTTTGTAAACCCTTCCACTAAAACGGAGATTTGTACAGCAGCACAGGTCCTAGCAATCTGTACGCTTTCGGTGCTAAATTTTACTGTCAAGAAGGAATATTTTTCTTTGTAGTAAATAATTATGAGAGCCACGAGCGCCAGCTGATCCTAAATTAGTGCAGCAGAGGCCCCAGGAAAGAAGCGCATCTCTGCGCGCAAGGACCCTTCAAATCCACCAATGGCACGTTGTCTCCATGCTTAGTAGCTCAAAATCAAAAGCTCCTACGATCGATCTGAATTGCACGAGCGACATAAGACGGCAGGACTGCAAAACTTGATTTTGTGCCATTTAAACCCTCACTTTTTTTTTGAAAGGCTGCGTCAAACTGGTTAGTTTAAACGTAATGCTTGATAGGTTATCAAAAATTCTAGTTTTTTCCAGGATGAGAAATATAAAACAAAAGATAACCCAGATCAGGCATCTCCTGCTGCATTTTCAGAGCAAATACTTAGCGCGAATGCAGATTCTAGCGTACAAATTGTAGCAGCTTTCTCATTATTTACTCTCTCTATAATGCAGAAACTATTGCTGAACCATATAAATCACAGCCATAATTCATGCAGTTGTTTTGGTCTTTCTGAGTGTCCTCCAAAACTTCATCGCAGGCATCAATCATTCGTCTGGTTAGTGAAGAAAATTATTCACTGTGCTACGGCCTTAACGAGTGACGGTGATGCTTCGATCAAGTTTGGGATGGGAAATCCTTCTGATGCTTCTACCCAAGCATACACAGCCAGGCTTTTACTGTAGGTGAAAAAAATGCACGGATGTAGATTCGTGCATACAAATATCAGTCAGGTCATCAACTTTCTTATTTGAGTCAAGAACCATTATGATGATGATAGATTTCAAGAGGCATCCGTGAATAGTACCCGCCACATTTAATGCGCAGATCATTCCACCTCTGGACATATAAGAGGCGAGACATATAAGATTTTTACCTCCAACTTCCAACGTAATTACAATCTGCATCCCGAAACGCTCAAACATTTTTTTTTCATGACGCTCGTGTTTACTTTTTCGTGTTGTTTGAAAGGCCTAAAGGAACAATTAATGAAAAGAGGAAAGAGGCATTTCTCATGGCACTTACCTTGAGCCGTCCTTACGGTCAGTTGATTGGGAGACGTTCACAGAGTAGTTTTCTTTTTCGTTTATGGAATACAGGTCGCTAGAGACACTCTTCCTGTTGAAACATAAAACGGTGCGTCTTCTTATGACCTCATGTAGAGGTAGTACCTCCCGGGAAGTGCAAGTCCCTGCAATAGAGGAAGCGCTGTTTTAAGAGCATAGATGAAGAATGAAAAACTGCAAATTACGGCGAGGAAAATAAGACCAAAAAAGGTAGGTAGTATTCCTGAGGCAGCGGTAAACACGAACTAGCCATCCTTATTAGCTGATTTGATAGAGCGACTGCTCCGGTGAAGTGCTCGTACCGGGTTTGAACCCCGTACCAAGACAACTTCTGTTTAACTATGATGTTTCTGTGGAAGCTCTGTGGCTTTCTTTTGTAGCCGTATGGCTGCACTTGGGTGAATACAGTGAGTAATTGCTCCCTTATTACAAAACGTACATCCGTGGTCAAAAGCGAATGCAGGGCTGTATTAGCATAAGAAAAAATTGCATCGCTGTCACCGCGCACAGGTTTTGCAAAATCTAGCCTTATTTCGCATTTGTGAAAGAGTGCACCACCAGGTGTCCAGAAATGTGTTCTGGCTAAAATAAATACTTAATTTTAATCTAAATCATGCTCAGTTAACTTTCACGGTGAATGTGCATGAATATTGTCACGTAGTAGTGACAGCAGTCTGGCATCCGAAGAGAGTGCAAAGGGTGTCTAAACTAAACCCTTTATTAGGCTGACATGCGCCCACAAAGAACTGAATTACTCGGTGCCGACGTATCAAGAAGCGTGCACGGCAGTCATCGAAAAGAATGCCCGCCGCTCTCGGCCGTGTTCAATTTAAAGCTGATGGCGAACTTTCGAAATACGGGGTGCAAAATTACTACAACATTCTGGAACAACGTAGAATCTGCTCCGCCTTGATGCGATAAATCTAGATAAATCTGGTCACGTCTCTCATCACAAACAAAGCGATAAACGGCGTGCCGGAAGGTTAGAAGAATGAACGAACAAACACTACAAACACTCATGGCAATATCAATGCGACGCGCAGGCATTCAAATGTAGGCGTGAACATGTGTCATTTTTCACCGCTCGTGTGCGCATTGCTGTACCCAGGTAGCGAATTTTGTGGGGTAATGGCTTGTACGCGATCTCGACCAGATAGAAACTGAACAGTGAGCGACGACCGCACGAGAATTTTGAGATGTGAAGTCGGGCAGCCCTGTTCCGTTTAGTTCACGCCACGGCCAAGACGTGACTATGGTACTATCTTCCAGGAGGTGGGAAGAACGCGACCGGCGCCAAGGCCTGTTCCCAGAAGCTCGGTTCCAACCTTCGAAGAGCCGTGGCGCTTGTGCAGCTCATAAACAGGCCCACGCCAAGGTACCGTTCTATCCTTGGCGGTCCTCCTCACCCTTCCCACGGTTACGTCACGGGACGTGATTCCATAGGGACCATGTGTGGGACCTGCGGAGTTTTTGCTCTACTAATACAGATTTAAAGAGCACCACCATGTATCAGCTTTCTCTTCTCAAAAATCACTAGACGCATCGTTTTTTACATAAAGTATATCGTCTTCCCGCAACTTCGCATCTCCGTTTCGTCAAGCATGCCACCAGACCGGAGACGTGGATGTCGCTAACCCAGTCATAGAAGCGTAGAGACTTTCAGATTTTAACTGCACTAACAAAATTTTTCAGTATATTAGATTTTGTATGTGCATTAACGTGGAGTATTTAATTGCTTAAAATCTGCGCACTAACGAGAAAGGCGGCTTTACAACTGTCTGCCCATAACGGCCATTTATTTTTGGGGGTGATGTCACCCAGTGCAAAGTTTTTCGTCAACGCACGGGGGGAATAACGCAAGAAATTTCAGACTGGTAATGTTCGCCGTACTTCCTCAACTTGAATTTTCAGTTTGGTTAACTTTCAACTTGCGCTTTGGCGAGCAATGCCAGAGGTTCCAAAAGCCGCGTACTGCTGCTGTTCCCATCGGAAACCGTGTTCTCTCCGCACTCCAATCCCATCTCTAGATTCCTGACTCTCCAAGCTTAGCCAGACCCAGCCCCGTTCTCGGAATTGACCTCAAACGGGCGTTTGATAACTTGTCGCACTACCCGGTCCTTGAGCTGTTAGCCGTTACGGGCTGGTGCGAAAAGATGTACAGCTACGTTCGCCGCTTCTTGCGCGACTGCACTGCCTTCTTAACTATTGGTCATCTCCGCTGAAACTGGACCTCATTTTCCAATCGTGGTACCACTCGAGGATCGGTCCTGTCTCCGCTCCTGCTCAACCTCGCCCTGCGCGGACTGTCACCCCTCCTTGAAGGGATGAGGTGATCGAGGACATCCGCCACACAATTTACGCCGACGACATTACGGTGTGGATTGCTCGCGGCTCGGTCGGTCACACTCCAGAAGGCTTCTTCTAGCATACAGGTACCTTTGTCGTGCAGGGTCGGTCCACCTGCTCCCCCACTAAATAGGAGCTTCTCGTGGTGTATAGCGGTGGCCCGGCCCTCCCCCTTCCTGTCTGAGTCATCCTTCACAGTCAGCGTGTCTGTGTTCAGTTTTCCATTCGCATCATGGTGTTCACTCTCCAGGATACGGGTGAACCTGCTATCCCTCAACACGCCATTCCCAACCAGTGCAAGCACGTGCGGCTCGTGCTTGCCCGCATTACGAATCGGCGTCACGGGCATTGCGCAGAAAACATTTTCGGCTGGTGCAGGCGAAGATACACTCTCGCCTTCTCTACCATATCATCTACCTCAAACTCATGCTGACCGAGATGGCCCGAATGTCCGCTCTCCTGCGTCGAGCGCAAAATTTGCTCTAGTCCTCCCCCTACGCACTCCCGCCCATAGACCCCTTAAGCTCGGGGTCAGCAACACCCTCTAGGAGCTCACTGAAACTCATCAGGCGCCGCAGCTTGCACGCCTCCGCACGGTTCCTCTGGGTCCAACTTCGTTACCGAAATTCATCGCGTCCCCTTGATTCCCCCTGAATTTCTTTCACAGCAAGCACAGTTGCGGGTGCCTCGCAATATAACACAGCCTGACATCAAGTTCGCCGCGATCACCATGCCGCCTTTTTCCGCCGCACTTACCGAGGTGAGGCCACCGGTCTGTTCGTCTTGTATACGGACGACGCCAGTCCTGGCCCCACGGGCAAAGGCTTTACCATGGTGGTCGGCGCGGCCCTCGAGCCCGCACACATAGCCACCGAGTTTCGCGCTTTCAGTCCTGCCGACCTCCAAATTCGCGCATTGACTCCAGCCATCCTTCCGACTGCTACCATCACTCCACCTCAAGTGGTCCACGTTCTCACATGCACGCAGGGGGCCTGCAGGAACTTGCTACATAAAACTCCCCCTACTTCCTCAGTTTCTCTACAAGAGCCCTTCCTCATCTCTTCTCATTCCTTCCGGTTCGTCTGGATGCCTGGGCATACGGACGTACCTGGTAACGAGCGCGTTCGCACGCTTGCCCTAGAATACTCGTGCCGGGCTGAAGGGGAGACCCGCGGCCCACCTCAGACAGAACCTTTCGCCTTCTCTGTCCGGTTGGCAGAGTGTTGCATCGCTCGCCAGCATTACCCTCCATCCCATTCGAGCCATACAGCTAAGGAGGCTGTCGTGTGATGACAGCTTCAGACAGGTACCTGCCCAAATCATCCGTTGTACTCCAACATCCAACCTCCCTTAACACACCGTGGTGTCCTCACTGAGGGGAACATCCTTCCATCTGCCATATTGTCTGACATTGTTGTGATCTCTCATCCCTTCCTCATACGACCAGTGCCTCCTGGAAGGAGCGGCTGACAGACCCCGTGGCCACTGGCCAGCAGTGGCTGGTGGAGCGTGCGGTGACGGTGGCCACGACATATCAGGCCTCAAACTAGATGCACCACCTGGGCGGACATTATTTTTAAACAATAAAGATGTTTTTTACAGCTTCTCTTAAGGGGCCGTGCCGGACGACGTGGACATACACCACGCGCCTCCATAGGACAAATATATGCTCTCTGACAACCACCTGTGCGGCCGAAGTGGTTGATTGTCTAAACTGCGCTAAATGACGTGGGTGAATACGATAATAATAAAGCCCGTATAGGAGAAAGATTGCTTAGGAGAGCTCTATTTATGAGCGTTATCGGCCGCGTAGATTTGTGGCGGTGTCCTCTACCCCCGGACTGTTTTTACGGTCAACGTTCAGGTTTCGTCTCGGGTCTCTTCAAAAATACTAACGTGCTCACACTGACCCTGACAGATCATTCAAGTTATTATTCTCCACTCTTAATTCAGTAGTTGAAATAGCCGTAGACCACAGAAATAATAGGATGTGCCTCACAATGTTTCCATATGTCACAGCTTATACTCTATACGTAACCGGAGAGGCTAGAAAAGAGCGGTCCACATGATTTAGTGCTCGATATACATAATAAGATGGCAAAATTACAGCATATTTCACATGCGCGTGCAGTAAACTGATGAGTGAAAAATGCACGCCGGGTGCCTAACCCGTTTTTTTATATAAACTTCCAATGATTTGCTTTTGCATCACACAGGATAAGTATTACCATCATGCTGGAAGTCCATAATAAAGTAACATACCAGAAAAGAAATATGAACGTATAACGCCACTTCTCTTCTTACGTCAATCCGCCAGGTATAGTTTCGAAGAATCTGCGCACTTGTCATCAAGCGGCTGGTTTTTGGAGCATTTCACTGCTCGTATTATACTCTCAAGTGGTTCGAAATATATAGGTGATGAGTTTTTCTTTTTCCGACGAGAATGCGCCCTTTAAAAAGCATTACGCTCTAGATGATAAAAAGACCGCATAACCCAATATTATGGGATGCGAAGACGCGAGCGGTTTGTGGAGAGCTAGAAAATAATTAGAAACAACCAAAATACTAAGTCTCGTTATCTCAAGACAGCTGGTGTGAGTACACCCGTCCAATTAATAATAAAGACCACCTGCAACCTTCGATTGGTCGGCATTTAAGGGCCTTACCACGTGCGCAGCGCCAAAACCAGCGAGAATAAGCGCACGCCGTCAAGATTTTCCCATTATCATCTGATGTTTGCTAGGTTCTTCATAGGAGGGCCGATATTCTGCTGTATGTTCTGAAGATATGCTCAGTACTGTTTCCAAAGCATTGTGGCAGTCGCAGAATTCTTACATAGACGGCGGAATATAACAAAGCATTTTATTGGGTTATATTATTTTTCGCACCCTTCAATTGAGCTGGAAGTCCGGACAACAACGGTAAAGTTGAAACCTTTAAGCCAATGGTGAAAGATGATGAAAAACTATTGAAACAAAATTATTATTTAATTACCGCTACGCTAATGACCAGTGAAGAAAACCGAAACAGTCAATAATTACAAACATAACGCAATCTCGCAGAATTGTTTGAGCTGATTCCTGAGCACCGGTTAGAAGCGTAACATCGGCGCTGGAAAATCAAACATCCCATGGCTTGTGGCCTACGAGTTAATAGCAAGCATTAGCGCCAGGAAGCGGATCCAACACATTGCCTCTAATCTGAATAGAAGCACACTAACGAAAGCAGCTCATCAACCGCCAATGACTTGACTTCCTTTTATGGTGTCGCAGCAGGCTTCTTCACTGCAATGCGGCAGCGCCTCTTAGTGACGCACCACCAAGCAAAGCCGACTTTAAGAACGTTCATAGCCGCTAATAAATAAGTCCTCCGTGATTTGCTATATTTATGGCCCCAGTTGCTTGGACATCATATTCTGATTCAGAAGAGCAAGCTGCCGGGATAGTTGGTGATGCATGTTACTTACTAGGAAGCACTAAAAACAGACGGGGACAAAATAGGGGACACAAAAACACGTTCAGGAGCTTTACTACCAACTGTTTATTCATGCTGTAGCACAGGGGATATATAAGGATAGAATGTCGAGCATGCGTGTAGAGAAGGCACGAAGACCGCACATCAGTCAAGCGCACAAGTTAATCAAAAAACAAATCTAAAAAGCGCATTAAGATGAATATACGTGTACAGACGTGTCACTTGCACGTTCGGACAGCGTTCTGATATAATAAGCCTATAAATCGAGCCTAGCCTTATCATTACCGCTCTTGCCAAGAATCGTGGTCTTTTCCAATCTTGCCCTACACGTGCACGAAGAGAGGTGTCGCGCGAGAGTAGCACTAGTATCATTATTTTCTATGTTTCTGGCATGCTCCTCTATCCGGTTATTAATACCGCGGCCAATTTGGCTATGACTCGGCTCATTCCAAAATGGTAAAACGAGCTATTGTGTCGCTTTGCCTGGAATCTGCGCTTCAAAAATCTTGCCCACATAAAATGCAACAGAGTTTGAATGATCAGGTTTCGCGACTTTTAACAGCTGGCTTCCCTGGCCCGGTTATTTCAGCAGTCGCTGAAATCCTCCTGCAGCAGCATAAAGGCGCTCAGAAGAGATCTGAACCCCCTTTTTC
>JARKHS020001553.1:0-53678 GCA_030143305.2 Amblyomma americanum
TGGCTCCCCTATCTGGATGCATGTATATGCCTCCCAGACATTTAATGTTTTGGAAGGTGGGGTCGTGTATGGTGGCCGGGTGTTTTGTGCGTAAGAATGCTTATATTGTTCTTTTCGCCACAATTTCCATGCAATAAAGAAAAAAACGGCGACGATAGCCTAGTGCTCTCGCGCAGTGGCCAGTGAATCTGATAGGTTCGCGGCGCCGCGAGTTCGAATCGCAGCCGCGGCATTGTTTCTTTTAATTTACTTATTTCATTCATTTATTTATGGTTAAGGAGGTCTAGCGTCCCAATGCAACTCAGGCAACAAGAGATGTGCTGCTGTGAAGGCCTCCGGAAATTTCCGCCACCTGGGGATCTTTAACGTGCACACGAATCGCACAGTGCACGGGCCTCTAGAATTTCGCCTCCATCAAATTCGACCGCCGCGGGTGGGATCGAACCCGAGCGTGTCGGGTCAGGAGCCGAGCGCCATAACAACTGAGCCACCACAGCTTAATGTACTTGTGATTTGGTTAGCTACACCAATGCCGAAGACGTGGCTCAACCCACAAACGGGCGCTTAAGAGCTGAGGTCGAAAAGACGAACCTTGCTAAAATTACATCGAAGAAACATCTGGAATGAGTAGTTCTAAGGCTTCCCTAAAACTTTTACGCTGAAAATGTTTAGCTGAAGAAAACAATGAAAAGTCGGTTAACATATATATTTGCTGACTAGCAAATCATGAGCATTTTAAAATATACGGCACTTTTGATGACGACTGCCTGTAACTGTTAACAAGCCGAATGTAAGTCCTGCCGGTTACCATTTTTTAAAGCTTCGCGTAACGTGGTTCCAACAGCCTGTTTTAAAAGTATAGAACCATCACAACTCTCAGATGCAAATGTGCATATCCGCGGTCAGCAATGATTTATTTGAAATGAGGAAGTTCTGTTTTGGAGGTTACGTGCTAACTTGTTTGGGGTAGGTTTAGTAGGAATGAAAATTTAAAGCGTTAATTTAACCTGTGTTGATGTCATTTATTCAGCATGTTCTTTCCTTGTTGGACAAGTTGCAAGATTTTGAGGGAAATATATTTCTTTTTCTAAAATGAACGTACACCTCTGTTTTACTGCCTTTTTGGAAAGCCACAATGTGTTGCAGTTTCATAATGTTAGTTTTGTTATATTGCAGCAGTGTGCCTGCTGACAGAAAATATTATTTACAAATATTGGTACGCACATGACTATCAAAGAAAATCCAGTAACATCCGATGGTTCGGTCAAAAAATTCATTATTCTACATTTAGTGGACGGCCGGGGGGTAGTCCGCACTGCGGCAGGTGTTTCTGCTGAATAGCAGGCAAAGAAGGGCAGGTTCAAAGCAAGTGTTCTGTGTCCGCCTCGCAGACAGGAGCGGGACTGAAGGGGCAGGAGTCACCGAAAGGGGCTTAGCACTGTGCTGGACACGACCAGGTTACCACTGGGGTGAGGGCGACACGGAGGCGTAACCTTCGAAGCAAGGTCTCTTCCCAGCGTGCAAGGCCGCCAGGGGGGTCGGTGCCACACGGTGGGAGGAGTGCTAGCGTGACGTGACGGAGGCTTTCTTTTTCTTGACGGAGTATTGTCATCCGATAGGCTGGGACCGTTTGATGGGGACGTGGAGGAGCTGATTAGTGACTTGCTTCATCCACCAAAGCTTGTGTCGGGTGTGCATCTCGACGAATGCATCGTACACATACCGTGAGTGAGGATTTTCAATTATCTCCTGATTTAGCAGTGCGAATAAGTCGTTGTTCAGAACACCCCACAGACTACGGACGGCGCCCGAGTTGTCTGTGAGGATATCAAGCTGGCTTCTAGATGGCACCAGTGGACCGAGGATGCTTAATGCGTCCCGAATGGCCAGAAGCTCTGCCTGTGTCGACGGCCAAGCAGGGGAGCAAGCGTATGAACATGTTTCAATTTGTGGTAACAATGCAGGGGAGGCGATAGTCATGGTCACGTGATCTTCACTCACACTAGCGTCGACCAACGCCACGCGTCACCGTGGCGAAGTTTCAATCGTTGACGAGATGACATCCGTCCTCGCACTAGACTCAATCAGGTATATACGAGTCATATGTCGATTGTCTCTAACTTCCCGGTAAAGCCGCGGTGGTCGTGACGGGCAGGAAAAAATGGGCAACGCAGATCCGTCTTCCATATATTGGAGCTAGGGCTGCGGCTTCAGGGATATTGCGGCATTTTGTGCACAGCGCTTGGTGACGCTGGTGAACCAGTTCGTCAAGCTTCTTTATTTGCGCCTCAGCCTCGAGTGTGCGAATTGGGGTAATTTGTGGGAGGGCGTAGCAACACGCATTGCTGTTCGATTGATCGATTTCAAGCGATCCTACTCTGCGCGTGTCACGTGCTAGAATTGAGCTTGGTAAATCAATCTTGACTGTAGCACAGAACGTATGTGGAGGCAGGCGGGCGATGGTGGTAGGGGCACCACCTGATTTCTCTGAAATACGGCGGATGAGATGCAGCATTTGGGACGCCTTCTGGCGTGCTATGCGAAGCCAGAGTACGAGTGAAATTACATCTACAATTCTATTTCCGTTTAGATAAAGGCTGATTAGAGTGCTGTTAGACACTTGGCAGAGACGTGCGTTCGCAATGGGAAGTAGAGCCGTATTTTGGGGCGACAACATGATTTCTACATGAGAGCACCACTAATCTGTAATTGTCAGTGCGAGTTGTAAACTTGCGGCCTGAGTTTGGAAGATGCATGAAGAGGGCATATCGTAATATCATCCGCATAAACGAGTGCGTGAAGGTCAGCAATGTCGCCCAAGCGCCATTCCAAAGGTATGAGACAAATGTTGAAGAGCAGTGGTGCTAGCACTGACCCTTGTGGTGCACCACGATGTGGCCGGAAGGATCCCACATTTACACTTGTATGATCGTTTCAGAAAATAAAGCGTAAAACTTTAAGCTGTAATATTTCAGTTGTTTAAAAGCTATGTTTACCTCGTGGATTCTAGAACGTGCATAGAAAACAAATATTGGTTTTATGAAGAAATAGTTAGCTCATTTCCGTTTAGTTCTCCAAGTTAGTTTTAGTTTTACTCTTGAAGCGTAGGTGACGCAAGACTGAGTGGCATGGGCTGCATTCTTGTTTATCTTGGGTTCAGGTGTTTTCTAATGACACTAAGGTACTTGGCGCTGAATAAATAGCTTCAATATGCTACAATAAGTGCATGTGTAGCGCATGCACCCATTCTCGTTTGTTTCAGCAATGACAAGACGATACTCGCGCGACACTGTTAAAGGATTGGCCGTTGTATGTATGAACGAACTACGAACGAAAACACTGATATGGCACCTGTACAAGATCATGAATGCTTTCAGTATCCGATCCGGTCCATGAGAGTATTCATATTTTAGGTTTAATATTAGAAATTGCTTCTTGCAAGCGCTACACTACACATCCTTAATTCAGTCTATATATTAACACTCACACACGAAAGCAGGATGCAATACATGGGAGCAAATGTATTTTTTAAAGTACTGCTCTTTCTTTCTCCCATTCGATGAGGGCACAGTCCTGCTATGTTCGGGCAATTCTGTTTTTTTGTTTATTCTGAAACAGTATTACAGCACTTTTATGGGCCAATCTAGAATAACATATGCTTGCGTGTAGTGAAAAGAAAGTCGCTCAGCAAGTCTGTGGCAGTGGGCTTAAAGAGAAGCTGAACCACTTGTGGAAAAAAAAAGAGTTCTTTACGTAATTTTATAGCTTTTAGTCCGCCGAAAAAGAATATCTGATTCAAAAAGAGCGGAAATAAACGCAAAAATCTGTTTTTAGACGAAAACTCGCCCCATCGCCTCAGGGCGCCGAGCGAACGCCGCTCTTGCCCGCGATTGGCCGGGACCGTCTTGACATCATTCACGGGCATCTCCGGCCGGCACCGACGGCGCTGCTGCGTAGCGCGTTGTTTCAGCTCGCCTTTAAGGACTACGTTTCGGAAATTATGGATAATTCGAGCAGTGCTGAACAGTTTGGGCTTTCACAATGCGTGTTCGAGCCATCAGCGGCTTTAGAAAACGGCGGAACCAACGACGCAGCGGAGTGCGCCGGCAGCGAAAGTCAAGTCGCGACATTTTCACGTGTTGGAAATCTTGACTGGATGGATGGGTGGATGACAGCTTTTATTTCCACCGGAAATGGAGACCCCTTACTGCTCACCGCCCCCGGCACACAGGCCTGGAGGGCGGGGGCCGGAGCCTCCGTGACCAAAGGCTAACAAAGAGATTTTATCTCTTCGCGGCATCAACCACCAGGCGGATTGCCTTGTTTCTGCCGAGCGGGTTCCTTGCTGCGCAGCAGAGCTTTCCAGCTTTCTCTGCTATCAATATCTTCGTCGACTCCGGGGTAGTCAGCGCATTTCCATATTCTTTGCTTTCGGGTAACCGTGGAACCGCCGGACTGTCGGAACCTGGACGAGCGCGCGCAAACCTATTCCTAAATAGTTGAGAACTACAGACTACACAGCAAACTGGTGCCACCGCCTGATAAGAAACGAAGTAATAGAGAAACGACCGCATGGCGGCGCCTGCAAGCCGGAAATATCGTTAATCCAGTATGGGCTTTTCACGTCCTACCAGGGTAACACGAAAACCAAATCTCGACTGATACGTACGTTTTGCCTAGGTGCATGCGCGTGCATACCTTTTGTGTAGGTGCAAGTCGCAATAAAAAAAAGTAAGTTGTGCAGAAACGTTTTTGTGTACCGCTGCTGCAAAAAGCCTGGCCACCAACTTCGTGAACGCCTGTAAACATGATCTAATTCAGATCACAGGCGCGCTTGCACGATCGCGCGAGGTAAAACATTTGCTTGTTCAATTATTTATAGTTACTTGCCTAATTACTCCCGAAGGACTTTTAGAATTACAAAATAATGCCAAACTGGATGAGTTGGAGTGGGTGCACTGCTGTACTGCAGCGCGAAGAGACGAGGCGACCGGGAGGAAGATCCCGTGTGCGCTTTCCATCTGTCGTATGTTCGGGCTACTGTTCAACCATGAAACTTCTGCACTTACCCGCTTACGTTTTTTTTTTTCGCATGCTGAACACGCTTTTGAACAATAATTATGGCTGCGATTCGGAGTTCGCAGTGCTGCTCATCAAAACTAGTGTGCTGCTAGATATAGTTGCTCCTGTTGCGTATCGCAGATAACGAGCAGAATTACTTGTGGGAGATATATGCGTACCGCTGCTCAACGACTTTGCCGTTCTGACTCAAGGACAAATTTGCATGAATTCTGGCGCCATTGTATATCGTCAGCCGTGACCAAACGCTCATGAGCGCAAATGTTTGCTTTGCTTCAGTATAGTAGGCTTATATAATCGGTTTTGTGTTCACTTAGGTGCAGCTGCACGTGCTGCGTGCTGATGAAAGGTTAAGAGAATAGCTTGTGCTGCCATGAGGTGCAAGCAATGAGGAAAAAGCAAAAAGGTACACAGTGCGTAACGAGCTCAAAAAAGTTCAAGACTGTGTGCCTTAAAGACAGTTCTGGAAGTGGCCTTAGCTCAGCGTGGATGTGAACCAGCTGGAAAAGGCAGAGAGTTTACTAACAGGTAAGAAAGTAATATGACGAAAAGAGAAATGTTGATGCACATATTCTGTGCAGGCAGTTTCGGCATGCTGCGTACCACCATATTGTCTCGTTAACGTGGAAGAAGCTGGGGGAGAACACCCGATGGATTCTACCAAGCTGTGTGCTGAGCGCTGTTCGAAAGAAGTACCATACCAAAACTGGTTTATATACAGGCTTCAAGCATTACACGGAACGCCCGAACAAGAGAAAGTAAACGGCACTGGCAGAAGGTTACGTTGATCCATGGTTCGTCAAAGCGCGGGCCGCAGCGAAGCAAGCGCAGGCGGACGGCCGGCCGACTCTCCGTGAATGGCGTCACTTCAGCCAGTACTCCCTCTCTGCTGTCCCCCCCCCCCCCCACCCCCCCACCCGGCGCTTTCGGAAGCGTTGAGGGCATGCCGGCGGTGGGTTTTTAAGAACGATTGCAGTTCTTTTCGTGAATAGAATCGAGGAAAAATTTACATACGTGATTTTCAAGGTCCTTTCTTCCCAACCACAGCGTTTGGTGCGATTTGAAAACCGTTTCAGCTTCCCTTTAAACTTTTTTTTTAAGGATGCTCATGAACCCAAGGTCACGGAATTGAATCCTGCCAGCCGCACTAGCATATAATTTAAAGCGGAAAATAAAGCGCCCGGGAGTTGTGCGATGTCTGTACGCTTTAATCAACCCCAGTTGATTGAAATTATTCAGTAGCTGCGCTTTACTGCGTCTCTCATACGTGCTGTTTCGGGGCATTAAATGCTATTCGCTATGTGATAGCATGTTGGTGTTTGATTTTATTCTTAATGTATTTATTTAAGGGGGCAAGATTCATCACAGAACTGAAAATTTTGGCGTGAATTATGCCTTTTTTGTAAAAGGAATGCATAAGTGAGTAAATAAAGCTTTGGAGAAAATTTCTTTTGAGAAAACCAGAGTAAATTAGCAACATTTCGTATTTGGCATCCTATAAGTCTGAATAGAAGCAGTTTTTGCCTTATTCAATTCTGTTGGATAGGCGTGGTTCAGCTAACACAGAACATCTGATCCACCACCTAGGTAATTAAAGGCGAAAGGTGAGCGCAGAATTGTTGTCTGTGCGCCTAAGATCTCTAACTGCTGCATATGAAGTTTGAGAGGAATGTTGCATGCGCAGCCAGCATCAAATTTCATACTCATATGAGAGAATGACACGCAACAGTGAATTCCGATGAATATTGAAACATCTGTATTATTCGTCCAATAATGACTGTTTTCAGATATTGCAGCGTTTCTCAGTTTTTTTGTTCTAATACTTTCGTGACGTGTAAACGTTCTTGTTATTTGTTATTAAATAAATATTCATGTGACTGACACTGATTTTCGTCTGCACTGCGGTTTTTATAGCGTTGTGAGAGAATGCGGCGCTACAGTCCAGGCGATAAGGTGAAGGTCCAGCGAAGTCTGCGGTGATGTAAGCGAAGACTCCTTGTAGTGCAGTTGTTTACTAGGTGCTTATCCTCTGCCCACCCTGAAAATCCACAGCTTCACATCGCCCGCGACTGCCGCAGAGCAAAACGGTACAAGCTATATATAGGCGTCTATCGATCAGAACCACAATGTGTTCTAGTGTGTAACGGGAGATAGATACCTCTGTATTAAGCGGTTCTGAGGTGACGACGTTGACGATTGTTCTTCTTCCAACGTGCGATCCAGTGGCTCTAATAGGTAGAACAATTAATTTACGGTCAATAACGTAATCGCTATTCCCAAAGCTATTGCCTGTCTCTGGTTTGTAACCATGAATGCCACATACCGACGTGGCCTTCATTTCAAAAGAACTTCGCAGGCCTTTCGACCGTCCCGCAGTGTGGGAGCTCCGCGCGAAGCAGCGTCTCAATGATGGAGCTCAGCAGAAGGAAGAAGCATGCACTAGCTCTGCAAGGACGTCTTTGACATGTACAAGCCTGTCAACCTGCTCATGACCGAAACAGATTTGATAGATAGACTTTATCGACTTGAATGGGGGTTAGGGCTGGTGGGTTGGGACGACGTTGGTGAGATAGTACACTGAGTAGTGGTCGGCAATCCGTGATCCAGGAATCCATTGGCCTCAGCGGCGTGTCCCAGTCGGCTAGGGGTTTCTCCCACTGCTCCAGATTAGGGCCTTGTATTTAAGGCATCATGGGGCTTGACCTGCCTCCTCATGTTGTGTGGTATGCTGTAGCGGTGTCTCCGCCCCAGATACATTCATTCTTGCATCGTGTGGGCCGTATCTTGTGGTGCAGTGCTCTGTTTGGATACGTGTCTGTTTGTAGGCGCCTAAGTGTTGTGGCTTGCTCTCGGCTTAGGATGTCATGTGGGAGTGCGTACTTCCTAAGCCTCTCCCTACACGCTCCGACTGATCGCCCGTATGTTTCTGGTCCTTTGAAGGGCTCTAATGGTGCCCCCGCTCCTTGCTAATGAAACCTGAGACGACGGCGTCTACCCTAGTGTTGCCCGCTACCCCAGCGTCGGGGATTCAAAAAATAGTGCGTGGCCCATATAGGTCTCTTCAGTCTGACTGGCCAGCCAGAAACTTGTTTGCTACAAAGCTAAACCTATTGTTTTGGAAGGCTCGACAGGCATTTTGTGAGTCTCAGACTATGCAGTAACTGTTTCGTGTCCTATTCGCTTCCGAGATTGTTAGGGCAATCCATCGCCATCTCTTCTGCTGTCCGGATGCATTTTCGTTCGTATAGTTGTTCTGTATATTGGCTTACCCTGTGAGTCGGTAACCGCGGCTGTGGTCTCCTCTCTGACCTTGTACCTCGTTGCGTTCATGTACAATACAAAATGTTTTCTTTTGATGTGTTTCTCTAGGAGTCTGGCCTTGGCATTCCTTCGGCATTCGCGGTTTGCCAGGTCCATATTCCTGGGGAGCGGTCTAACCACGAAGTGCAGTGTTTGTGGTTTGATCTCTGTTGTCTCCCATGTTGAAATGTCCGAGTCAATGACAGGGGCGCGGCCAGTCCTGGTCTGTTTAATTTTTCTGATCTGGGAGTCGAGCATATATATAGTTCTCTATGTTCTTCGAAGGGGCAGTGTGTTCTCAGATCGCAAAAAATCCTGTTTGAGGCGCATGTGGTTAATCGTAGCGCCAGATTATACGCCTTTCTAATGAGCGCATTTATTAGGTTCCTTTCTACATTGGTTGATTTTCGATATGGGAGTCCTTAGGTGAGGTGCGGGATGACGAGGCGCAGTCGCTATCCATACCGTCTTGTTCTTAGATGCCCCTTCGTTCTTTCGTTACCTTGCGTATCATTCCGCAGACTTGTGAGAAACACAGGACACCGCTTGCCCTGTGTTTTCTCTCCTTTCCACATACGTCTTTCAGGCTGTTTACTTTTAACAAATGTATCACCAACTTGCCCGTTTGGTCTTATTGTTCTGCTATATTGGAGAGAGCTTTGATCGTGCGGTCGTGCTTTCCTCCTTTTTGTAACCACATGCCTCGCAGTAACATGGCGAAAAGGAATGAGAGAAGGCGCTTTTCAAATTGTCCTGGCTCATTGGTCCCTGCACTATCGCTTGCAGTTTCGCTCTTTTTCTTCGAAGGCGCAATATGTGATAGCCCTACTGACGTCCCCGGAAGGATGACCTTCGCCGCTAGGGCGTGATGGCGCAGAGGGACTGCACGGACCTCAAATCCTCCCTCGGCAGAGGTTGCGGCTTCATAGCATGACTCTCCTCATTGATCTACGTTACAAGTTGGAATGCGTCCAGCCATATGTGAATGCGAAGCATTCAGCCACCTTGTTCAAATTTCGCTATTCATCCGGACTCGGAACGGCACTTGCTCCCCGAGCGCGCGGTCCGTCTTTGCGCAACGGGAGAGGTTTTTAGCACTTCATCTCAACCCCACCGCTCTCTGCACGTGCACAACATCGCCATAGCGAAGGAAATGCGCTTAGGCGCGTTGTGTGCTTCCCACGGCACCATGTCCCCAAAACCTACAATAACGGGATCTCGAAACCGCCCAGGAAAACGAAACGAGATTCGGAAAGATTCGTGAAGTTATGTTTCATGAACCAGAGCAGCCATTAGGTCCCGGTGCCACTGCCTCCTTTGCGAACCCCTTCATGTAAGACGACCCCAGAGTGTATTGCAACGCTCGCGATACATTGTAGTCAGGCCTCACGCATATATAAGAATCACACCACGAGATGCTCTCATTGCATCGTTGTGTTCATAGTGGCTTATATCCTGAGTATCGTGACGAGTGTTATTGGACTTCATAGAAAGCAAGCGTAGTGGTCTCTTTAGTAAAATTTTCAATCTCAATGGACGTTTATTACTGCTGCCATTTCTCGCCGAATGTTAACCTACAAAAATGCTGACACCTGAAGTCGCTGACATGAAAAATCGTTTGCGGCAGGCCTGACATTAAAACCGAACACCTCTTGCGCGATAATTTCGGCGAGAACAGATTTAGTTGAACGCATGCCTGAAGTTTGTTTTAATAAAAGAACAGCAACAGAAATGAATGTCTATTTTAAACAAGAAGAAAATGGAAATTGTGACATCAAGGGAAGAAATGAATTATTTTTGTCTGAATGGAATCGGCTCAAAAAGCAGGTATACTAACGCATAGCCAATGGGAGCAGTACTCAGAGAGCATGACCATAAAAACAAAAGGTGTTGCATTTGCCGAAATTGAAAATCTGCCCTCCATCCTAGACAAAGTAGGAAATTACGTTTTAGGACCAATTACCTTAGCCGACATAGCCATGCCTAAGCAGGTGATTACAAAACAGGTCGCCGTTAAACATATTTTTGCCATTGTGACAGTTGCACGAAACGCAACATTCTAGTAGTTGTCTCGAAAGAAACGGTTGTCCAAAAATGACATTGGTTTTCCTGCTCTCTTTCCTCTTACTAAATGATCATCTGTCCCTCGCGCTAAAGAAACCGCTGAGCAAGACGATAGGAAGAAAGATTAAAAAATGGTGTAGTTCCGGATGTACGAAATATCAGATTTTGACGCGAAACAGTGTTGTTCGTATACTTCAGGTGTCGCGCATTTCTGACAATATAACACGGAACTGATTCACTTCTTCACGACAGCAGACTCTTCGAAACAATCAGTTGGTGAGGCCTGATCAGTGGTCGAGTTACATGATTCAAGGTCAATCGTCTTTTTTTTCTTCAGTTAAGTTTTCAGTGAGCGTGCCAGAAATGTGGAGATTCTTCATTTCCTTGGACTCAATTTCTTTATTGGAATGGTTATAAAAAAATATACATAGAGAAATATGACGGCTTAATTGCGCCTAGATGCAGTTTTCTTCATGTACTGCCGTATAAAATTTGTGGAGGTATTTTGGTCTCTACGAAACTTCGACCAAGATATCCGAGCTGTCAAGGAAAACTACGCCTTCAAACACTCACATCATTTGAACATGTGCTGTCGCTGCTACGCTAGATAACTTCTGGTTTCTTTTTAACTTTCCTATAATTGACTTTCGCCTTGTAAGATGAGCTTCTTGTATCAAAATGCAACCGCTGGATGTGATTCCCGTTCATAGCGGACCAGCAGGAGCTGGTTGCTTGGCAATGGGAGAGAAAGGCTTTTGCGGCGTGGCGAATGGGTGGTTCCGTGTTATCCGAGAATTGCCAAACCATGAGCTACAGGGTAGGAGGGCCTGTACATACGCGTTGATGGTGTGTGGATGCTCCAAGTGCACACGGTAAGAGCAGAACCATCGATTCCAAAGTTCCCAGTTGCCTGCGCGCACCGGTCACTAGGTCTCACTCAAGCTAGAAAACAATTGCCGGACATCGCTCTGACACTTTTTATCACGCATATTATTGCTGCCGTAAAAATATATTTGCAGGACCGGGGCATGAAAACCTGTCATTCGGACCGCAGTTTCAGAAAAAGACGCACGGATTCTCGGAAGTCGCACAATTCCAGCCTTTAGGCAAGGCAAAATCTGTGGCTTGAGACCACTAAATATTGACGCTCTCTGCATTTATGGGAGCTCCAATTGCAGACACTACAAATTAACTGCATGATTGCCGAGCACCGCCAGTGCCCGAAACAGGCTCAAGAAACGTTTGTTTTTCTATCGTATAATAAGATCTCTATTTCTTATTGCACAACTTTCTGTTGTATACGATGGGCTTTTCGGGACAACAGAGGAGGTCAAATATGAAGAAACAGAGCGATGTAATCTTGTCGGCTTCTTTTACCCAGAGCTCACAGCCTGGAAGGAAAAAGTCCTCGGTCAAATAAACGTTATCATGTGCCCCACAGAAAAAGTGAGCTGCTGAGCATAGTATTAACATCCCAAACACTACTTACCGTTTCTGCGATGCAGGACTGCCATGATTTCGCAGTTATCGTACTCGAGGGGCGCCATTGCGTATTTCACGGTGAAGTCTTTTCTGCGGCGAAGAAAAGGGACAATATGTTTTAGCGCCAGTCTGGTGCCAACCTGTTACCGACGCTGCTGCAAGAGTATTTTGCTTACATTCTTCAATCTGCTGTCTCAAAAGCAGCTGTCTCTCAAACCCCGACCTAGGAGCAGCTTACATGAACGCACGTGAGGCCGCATGAGCAGCGAGTGTTAAAGAAACGCGAAAGCTTTCTGGGGCTGCAAGTGAACTGAAAGGCATTGCGATGCCAGTCTTAAGCCTTTCCATTGGACTAGTTGATGGACAAAAACCACGAACGACACGAATAGGCGCTGACCGAAAGCTGGGATCCTATTCCACAAGGAGCTATCATACATTTGATATCTCGAATTCATCTGGTCATTTTGCGTTGCTCACAGTTGCCCTGTGATGTAGCCGCGGCTTTCAGCGGTCCGTAGAAAGCGACCCTACAATTGGCTGGTTGGCGACCAGACCTGTTCATTGGCTGCATATCGCAACGATTGGCAGCCAATGGTGGCCAATTTTTATTTATTTTAGTGGTTTATTTTACGTCATTTCTATTTCATTTTATTTTATTCTTGAGATATTATATTCTTGTCTTTGTTTTTATTTGATCGAATCATTTAAAAATGAACTAACATTTTTATGTGTTAGATGAACGGCTTTTTGTACCTCCACCATGGCGACTCACTACATTGCCATTTCTGCGAACGCCCGCTTCCAGTTCTCGTCTGTGCTTGCCGTCGCGCTGATGACACGCCAGTTGAAATGGATAATGAATCCTTATAAAATGAGGCCTCTGACTTTCTAATAAATATAGAAGACTTCTAAAAAATTTGAACCGGTTGAATTTTGAATGAAAGACCCAGCGTGCGTCAGTAGCACTTTCATACTGCTGCACAAGGCAAGAAGATGTCAGCTTTACAGAAGAGCACGTTCACTTTCTTTTTTGGAGCTTTGATCTCTGACATGCAGCTATTTGCCATTCTTAGTCAAACTGAAAACGTATTCGATTGCTATAAATTTGCAGTTCTTCGCTTTTCTGTCTATCATAATTTAATGCTCTTTATATGTTTGCGTAGTCGTTAATGGTAGTAATGGCTTACTAGTACTACTTTCACATCCACGCGTTATCCTAACGTTGAGAATAAAGCGACCTGTTTTCATTCAGCACCTTTTCATTTCATTAGAGTCTATCGCCGACACTGTAAATTATAGTGATATCAGCCATTAGCAATTTAGTTGACATCTTGTTAATCGAGGAGACCTCACGGCAAACTTGCGCCCAATACACTATTTGTTATTTCTCTTAAAACACATCAACCGTAATGGATGAGCTGTCTTACCTTCCTACCTGTATCTCGAAATTCAAATTCATAAAAGACGAACATCATTAACAGCACTGCTCCACATACAGGTTCTGTAAGCAGAAATGCGCGGCTGTCTTTTTGCGATTCTTGCCAAACTTCAATCATCGAATTACTTTCCATACTCGTAGTGGTTCGTTAGACCTTAATTTCACTAAGAATGCACATCGAGAAGAATATTGATCGGCCTAATCACTTGCTTTCAGTTTACACAAGTCCAGCTTTCTCGAGAAAAATTTTGAAAATTGGAAATTGGAAAATATTGAAGGTACTGGTCCATTAATCTGATGTGCAGCAAAATATTTCTGTTAGTGTTTCCAGCGATAGCATCGAATAGTTAGAACTGCCATAGAAAACAAATGGGAACGCGTTTGACGAAAGCAAAAATGTGAATAGAAAAAATACAAGACTGCCGTAGGGTGGCCTGCGGATATATTGATTGGTATAGTGAATTATTGCATTTTTGCATTTTATGAAAACAATTTTGTTCACAAACGGTTTCCCGCACAAAAAAGCCTTTGTCCAGAATTGCTGGGTAGGGTCGAAATGGCAGCCTTTTAGAAAGTACGTGTGAATATACTGGATTTCGCTTATTATGCGCACTCAGAGCGAAAAGGCATTTTGTACTACTTCAAAAGAGAAAAAATGAGGTTCTTACAGGTACTTATTATCATAACACGAGTGTTTATCATTATAAACGCTTTCTTTGAAAGAGCTTAGTACTGGTTAAGTAAGAGAGCATCGCGCTAAAGTTGATGCAACTCAGAAAAACTCAGCGCAACAAACCAAGCACACTTTTTCTTTTAGTGCAAACAGTGTTTTGCTGAATTTATACATATGCTGAGAAGACAAAACTTCTCCGTCGTAAACATCAGCTGTAAATGTAATTTTTTGCCTTTATTCTCGTGCACGTTAACAATGTTTATTTTTCTTTCCTTCTTTCATCTCCACACATTACATCCACTTACAGGCAGGTATAAGGCTACTTGCGAAATTTCGTTTACATGCGAACAAAATTTTAGTATCGAAGCATTCTTATCTGCGCTAAGCAGCACTCTGCTTCTGAGCCTAAAGTTCGAATAACGGATAGCAAACGACAGAAAAAAAGAATGACCGGTTAGACAGCAGATCTAAAATGCTAGTATTGGGCTTGAGCAGATTCTAAAGTGAATATCCCTGCGTGCAGCATGTAGCACAGTCGACAGGAACTTTCTCATCTTGCCTTTCATCAAGGATACAGAAATGTCGTTTCTTCTTAGAACTTCTGACATTTAGCGAAGGCTACCAACCCTCTTGACCTGTCAAGCCGCCACGAGCCGTCCTCACCAGTATTATCACGCAAAGCCTTCGATAGCATGGGTACTGAACATAATACTCAGCGTAAAAGAAAGCTTAGGCGTTCCTCTAAAATTTTCGAACTGTTGTTTCATTATTTTGATATGCACTTTCGTCCAAAATCGTTTATCCTATTTTCACTCCAAAACCAGCCTGTAGTGTGATTTTTGACGTCTGCTTTGCCTGTCTGTTATTTATTTATTTTTTATTTATTTACAAGAATACTGCCAGCCTGAGTGCCAGGCTTTGGGAAGGAGCAGGCGTACAATACATACCTACCATCAAGGATATTTCACGCCGTCGTGGTGGCTCAGTGGTTATGGCGCTCGGCTGCTGACCCGAAAGGCGCGGGTTCGACCCGTCCGCGGCGGTCGAATTTCGATTGAGGCGAAATGCTTGAGGGCCGTGTGCTCTGCGATGTCAGTGCACGGTGAAGAATCCCAGGTGGTCGAAATTTCCGGAGCCCTTCACTACGGCGTCTCTCATAGGATGAGTCGCTTTGGAACGTTAGACCCCATAAACCGTAAACCGCAAGAACATTTCATACATGGGATCTTAACAAATTGCATAAAGACAAACCAGTACTCTAGCGAGCTGTAATTCAATTTTAAAGCAAAAAAAAAACAAACTGGAAGGAAGGGAAAGAAACGTCACAAATCAGAATAAGGGCAATGCAGTTTGACGCCAGTGTCTGAACCTGAAAAATAAAAGCAATTAAAAACACGGTGAGCACATTTAGGTATTCAGCGCAGCACGCGAGAGAATTATGCTTCACTTGCACATTGCACAATATATGCAAATGAAGCATTGCAGTGGCGAGCTGTTTTTGGAAAGACCGATTCTTTAAAAATATTAGTCTTGCAGGTATATTCTTTAACCTTTTTTAGGGTGTAGGAGCGTGTTGCATGCGGGTTACCTGTATTGATGTGAACTGATTTATTAATTTCTATCTAGCCGTGATAAAGCAAGTAAAAATGTTTCATCCGTTCCTGGTAACGCTTCGAGTTGGGGCTTTCTAAGTTTGCATCAAGTAAGAGCTTGGTTGGGGATGTGCGCAGTTAAATGGGCTATCGAACAATATTACTGATTTTCGTTGTACCGTTAAAATTTTTGTGATATTCGTCAGGTGGAGGGGTTCCAAAAAGCAGCAGCGTATTCCAGTATGGCCTGAAGCTTGTTTTATTCACTAATAGTTTTATGTCGCATGTTGAAATTGCCAGTGCTCTTCTCAGGCACCGGAGCTTTTTCATTGCCTTTTTTCAGACATATCCTTTGTGCTCGTTCCATCTCAAGTCGCTTGCAATTATTAACTCGAGATATTTATAACATGCCACTATATTTAAAGCATTATTGTCAAGGCATTATGTGAAGTATAGCGGATGCTTTTTGCGAGTGACTGTCATTGCTAGATTATTTCTGCGTTTTATTATCATTTGCCACGTGTTGCACCTTTCTAGTATTTTGGCTGGTGAAGTGTTTAAACCAACCTGCCATTTGGAACTACTGATTTCATTGTATATTACACATCGTCTGCAAAAGTTTGATTTTTACAGAAAATCAACAAGCAATTAATGAAAATTAAAAAAAGTGGTCTAAGAACCGAGAGCTGAGGAATTCCGGAATCAATGATTAGCGAAGACTAGCGACCTTTGTGACCTACCAAGCCTTGACATGAATGAAATTCTCAAGAGTATTATCTCACAAGCCTGTGGATAACTTATATTAATAAGTCGAAGAAACTCTGGTATTCCTCTAAATTTTTCGAGCTGCTATTTCAAAGGGTGAAGGGTTGTTGTATTGCTAATACCGTCACCGGCCTTTAGAAATGCCGGAAATGTAACAGCCAGCTTCAAAACGCTTCTCGATCAGTAAAATTTGATAATCTACGCAAAATGCGGCAAGATGGCCTTACGTAATTGAAGCCCGATCCTGTAACGCAGGTGCATGTCGCATGAAAATTTCAGTCTCCGCAGGTTTATGCTCTGGTGTGCTCACCACCATCAAAATTTAAAGACTTCTCGCTATCTATATCAAGTTTTAGCACGAGAGGATAACATATCAACAATAGATGCAAAGCTAGTTGCCTCTTCGATTGAATATAAATTATCTCAGAAAAATTCGTATTGGTCAAGCGCCCCGAAGATGGCACTGGCGTAGAACAAAACACAAGGCCAGGCACTTCTTCCTGTCTTTCCAGTTCTGCCTGTGGCTTCTTTGACGTGCTCCAACAGCATGAATGCCTACCAACTGGGCATGCTTTTAAACATTCTATAAGCATTCATGCTGTTGGAGCACGTCAAAGCCACAGGCAGAACTGGAAAGACAGGAAGAAGTGCCTGGCCTGGTGTTTTGTTCTACGCCAGTGCCGTCTTCGGGGCGCTTGACCAATACGAATTCTTCTGAGATGTTTTATATTCAATCGAAGAGGCAACTAGCCTTGCATCTATTGTTGATATGTTATCCTCTCGTGCCAAAACTTGATATAGATAGCGAGAAGTCTTTAAATTTTGATGGTGGTGAGCGCACCAGAGCTTAAACCTGCGGAGACTAGAAAATTTAGGGTTTTTTAAACAGTGGGAAATTCTGGCAAACAGTATTCAATCGAATATTGACTCAGATAGTAAGAAATTCAGTCACCACGTGAAAATATATATTTTAAATGCTTGATAGCACAATTTGGCAAAAACAGCCCTGGACGTGAGCGTAACTGTTCACTTCGCGGTAAAAAAAAAATCATTCAAAACTTCTGGCATGCCAAAAAGAATTATAGATGCGTTATTCCAATTGATCGCTCGGGCACCTAGATACATACGGTAAATTGAAATTGCCAAACAGTCACGGGCAGGTAATTTTCACGGAAATCACCTGCGTTAAAGGTAGTGCATTTATACCGATGTACCCGGTTATGTGTCTTAGTCGCAGCGGAGAAATTATTTCATATGAGTTAACAGGTGCCCGGGCGTTTGAAACTTTTGTTGCTGGAGGTAAGACCGGCCGTGGTGACTCAGTGACTTTGCCGTTCCGCTCCTAACCGCTAACTTGCGAGATCAAAACCTGCAACAGCTGCCGCATTTAGATGGAGGCGAAACGCAATAGCACGTGTGCTGTACCATGAAAGCGCGCTTCAAAGCTCGCCTCAACTACGCGGTCCCTCATAACCCCCATGTGTGGCTTCGGGTTGTTATACCTTACATACCAGTCCAATTACTCGGTATCAGTCCCACATAAGAACTTTAAGAATAGCAAAACACAATAGAGACGAACCAAGTCATATCGCATTCGATACTTTCTTGACACACGTGGTCTACCACCGTTGCAATAGGCGCTTGACGGGATTTGGTGCAATGTGCATATAATTTTTACGCGTGTTTTACCAGAACAGATTGCCAGAGCTTCGGAGGATTTGAAAAGATTTTGTTCTGATATCTGTCTGTGTGTACTATCATGACGAGCCGAAAAATGCAGTGCATGTGTTTCCACTGGAAATGAGAATGGGCTCCCGTTTCACTGTAGAACAGCTTCTCACGTCCAACCTGGTCGGGTACCACAGCTGTTGTCGAGATAATACTGCGTCATTCTGGACTCACGCGTACGATATCCAGCGGATGTCACCCGCTTCGCTGTTTTGCTGATGGAGAGAAGGGATAAAGTGAGTGTGCACAAAGGGGCCGTGAGAAAAGAGATGAACCGCTGTTCGCTTTCAAAATCCGGTCTCTTATACACGCGTTGTGGGCGCCTCATCGTCTACGCTCATTTTCTGCTCGTGGAGCGTGAGAACAGCGTTAGCATGATAGCGTGGGTAACTGCTTCAGGTGGTCGCCAGGAGGCGCGTGCCACAACTGAGAAATATCATGTTATGCGGCCATCTTACACATTCAGCCGGATATCCTCTTTAGCATCTAACATTAGTTCTCAGAAGCAGTGGTTAATAACACGCTACAGTGGACGGTAATGAGTTTGAATGTGCTTAATTCCTATTTTTTATTACCCGAACTGACGCCATGGCCCGTAATTGTCGATTTTATTAACAAAGGCTCGCCTTAAGCGGAAATACTCACAAACCGGAAAGGATTCTCAGGGACAAGGGGCGATACAATGAAGTGCGAACAGCGCGGCGCCTTGCGCGCCGCTAATCAGATTTAATTTCATTGCGCTTGCACATGAGTGACAATGACAAGACGCTAGAGTCATCAACAGTTGCATGGAGGGCTATAGCCTCTTTTTCTTACCGACAAGGTACAAGCGCGACGAAAATAAAGTCGATGAGCAGAGCTGGTAAAAGCCATGCTGATGGCATTTCTTTGACATCTAGCATGGTGCACAAAATTCCTCAACATCCCTCAAGCCGCTGCTCTCGCTAAGTATATGCAACATAGCTCTGTGTCGCCTACCGTTTTCTGCCCGTCATGACCACCGTAGTTTTATCAGCAAGTTGCAGACAATCGGCCTATGCCTCGCATGCACTCACAATCCGTTGGCCACCCGAGTGAGTCTAGTTAGTGCGGGGACGGATGTCATCTCTTCTACGATTGAAACTCCACTGCGGCGACACGTGGCGTATGTCGACGCTAGTGCGAGTGAAGATGACGTCACCACGGCTATCGTTTACCCTGCATTATTACCAGAAATTGCAACACGCTCATAAGCTTGCTCTCCTGCTTGGCCATCAACACTGGCAGAGCTGCTGGACATTCGGGACGCATTAAGCATCCTCTGTCCACTGTTGCCATCTAGGAGCCACTTCGACACCCTCACAGGCTCTTCAGGCGCGAGCCGTAGTCGAGATGCGTGTTCTGAACAGCGACTTATTGGCACAGCTAATTCAGGACATCATTGAAGAATTCTTCCTCACGATATGTGTACGATGGATTCGTGGAGATGCCCACCCCACACATGCTTTGGTGGATGCAGCAAGTGACCAATCAGCTCCTCCACGTCTCAATCAAGCGGCCCCAAACTTTCCGATGACACGACTTCTTCAAGAAAAAGAAAACCACCGGCGCGTCACGCTAGCACTTCTCCCACCGTGCGGAACCAACCTGCCTGGCGGACTTGCACGCTGGGAAGAGGCCTTGCTTCGAAGGCTGCGCCTCCATGCTGCCCTCACTCCAGCGGTAACCCCTGTGGCCCCTTTTGGTGACTTTTGCCCCTTCTGTCCCGCTCTTGTCTGCAAGGCGAGCAGAAAGCACTTTCCTTGGGCCTGCCCCTCTTTGCATGTTATCCGGCAGATATACCTGCTCTGGTGCGAACCGCCCTCCGGTCATCCATCAGATGTAGCAGAATGGATATTTGGGCCTCACCATCGGATGTTACTCGACTGTATTCGAGAGTCCGGTGTGTACCAATATTTGTAAATGATTCCTTATACCAGTAGCACACTGTCGCAATGAAAAAATATTGACGCACAACAGTGGTTATTATCTCACAAACATCAAACGGGGAAAAAGCAGCGACATATGACGGCAGGACTGCAAAACTTGATTTTGTGCCATTTCAGCCCTAACTTTTTTTTTTGAAACGCCGCGCCACACTGGTTAGTTTTAAGGTAGTGCTATCAAGCTATCAAAAATTATAGTTCGTTCTCAGGGTGAGAAATATACAACAAAGATAAACTGGTTCAGGCATCTCCTGCTGAATTTTGAGAGCAAATATTTAGCGCGAATGCAGGTTTTAGTGCTCAAATTTCTGCAGCTTTCTCATTATTTACTCTCTGTTTAATGCAGAAACTATTACTGAACCAAATCAACCACAGCCATAATTCATGCAGTTATTTTTGTCTTTCTGAGTGTCCTCCAAAACTTCATCACAGGCATCAATCATTCTTCCGGTGGGTGAAGGAAATTATTCACTGTGCTACGGCCTTACCGAGTGACGGTTGCGCTTCGATCAAGTTTGGTATGGGAAATCCTTCCGATGCTTCTACCCAAGCATACACCGTTAGGTTTTTACTGTAGATGAAAAAAAATGCACGTGTTACATAACCTCCGCACGAATGTAGATTCGTGCATACAAATATCAGTAAAGTCAGCAACTTTCTTATTTGAGTCAAGAACCATTATTATGATGATAGATTTCAAGAGGTGTCCGTGAATAGTACCCGCCACCTTTAATGCGCAGATCATTCCACCTCTGGACATATAAGAGGCGAGATATATAAGATTGTTACCTCCGCCTTCCAACGTAATTACCATCTGCATCCCGAAACGCTCAAACATTTTTTTTTTCATGACGCTCGTGTTTACTTTTTCGTGTTGTTTGAAAGGCCTAAAGGAACAATTAATGAAAATAAGAAATAGGCATTTCTCATGGCAGTTACTTTGAGCCGTCCTTAGGGTCAGTTGATTGGAAGAAGTTCACAGTGTAGTTTTCTTTTTCCTTTATGGAAACCAGGTCGCTGGAGACACACTTCCTTTTGAAACCATAAAACGGCGCGTCTTCTTATGACCGCATGTAGAGGTAGTACCTCCCGGGAAGTACAAGTCCCTGCAATAGAGGATGCGCTGTTTTAAGAGCAAATATGAAGAATGAAAAACTGCAAATTACGGCGAAGAAAATAAGCCGAAAAAGTGTAGGTAATATTCTTGAGGCAGCGGTAAAAACGGACTAGCCATCCTGAATAGCTGATTTGATAGAGCGACTGCTCCGGTGAAGTGCTGGTACCGGGTTTGATCCCCGTACCAGGACTAACTTCATTTTAACTATGATGTTTCTGTGGAAGCTCTGTGGCTTTCTTTTGTTGCCGTATGGCTGCACTTGGGTGAATACAGTAAGTAATTGCTCCCTTAATACAAAACGTACATCTGTGGTCAAAAGCGAATGCAGGGCTCTATTAGCATAAGAAAAAATTGCATCGCTGTCACCGCGCACAGCTTTTGCAAAATCTAGCCTTATTTCGCATTTGTGAGAGAGTGCACCATCAGGTGTCCAGAAATGTGTTCTGGCTAAAATAAATACTTAATTTTAATCGAAATCATGTTCGGTTAATTTTCACGGTGAATGTACATGAATATTGTCACGTAGTAGTGACAGCAGTCTGGCATCCGAAGAGGGAGTCCAAAGGCTGTCTAAACTAAACCCTTTATTAGGCTGACATGCGCCCACAAAGAACTGAATTACTAGGTACCGACGTGTCAAGAATCGTGCACGGCAGTCATCGAAAAGAATGCCCGCCGCTCTCGGCCGTGTTCAATTTAAAGCTGATGGCGAACGTTCGAGATACGGGGTGCAAAATTACTACAACATTCTGGAACAACGTAGATTCTGCTCCGCCTTGATGCGATCAATCTAGATAAATCTGATCACGTCTCTCATCAGAAACAAAGCGATAAACGGCGTGCCGGAAGGTTAGAAGAATGAACGAACAAACACTACAAACACTCATGGCAACATCAATGCGGCGCGGAGGCATTCAAATGTAGGCCTGAACATGTGTCATTTTACACCGCTCGTGGGCGCATTGCTGTACCCAGGAAGCGATTTAAACGTGACTTAAGCCCCAAACAGTCTCCACAAAGGTGCAGTAAACAGCCTCTGGCACCGCGAGTACACTGCAGCCTTCATTTTGTGGGGTAGTGGCTTCTACGCGATCTCGACCAGATAAAAACTGAACAGTGAGCGACGACCGCACGAGAATTTTGCGATGTGAAGTCGGGCTGCCCTGTTCCGTTGAGTTCCCGCCACGGCCAAGACGTGACTATGGGACTATCTTCCAGGAGGTGGGAAGAACGCGACCGGCGCCGAGGCCTGTCCTCAGAAGCTCGGTTCCAACTTTCGAAGAGCCACGGCGCTTGTGCAGCTCATAAACAGGCCCACGCCAAGGTACCGTTCTATCCTTGGCGGTCCCCCTCACCCTTCCCACGGTGACGCCACGTGACGTGATTCCATAGGGACCATGTGTGGGACCTGCGGAGGTTTTTCTCTACTTATACAAATTTAAAGAGCACCACCATGTATTAGCTTTCTCTTCTCAATAATCACTAGATGCATTGTTTTTTACATAAAGTATATCGTCTTCCCGCACCTTCGCATCTCAGTTTCGTCAAGCATGCCACCAGACCGGAGACGTGGATGTCGCTAACCCAGTCCTAGAAGCGTAGAGATTTTCAGATTTTAGCTGCACTAACGAAATGTTTCAGTATATTAGATTTTGTATGTACATTAACTTGGAGTATTTAATTGTTTAAAATCTGCGCATTAGCGAGAAAGGCGGCTTTACAATTGTCTGCCCATAACGGCCATTTATTTGTTGAGGTGATGTCACCCAGTGCAACTTTTTCGTCAACGCACGGGGGGAATAAGGCAAGAAATTTAATATTGGTAACGTTCATCGTTCTTCCGCATCTTGAATTTTCGGTTTGGTTTACTTTCAACTTGCGCTTTTGGGAGCAATGCCAGAGGTGCCAAAAGCCACGCACTGCTGCTGTTGCCATCGGAAACCGTGTTCTCTCCACACTCCAACCCCACCTCTAGATTCCTGACTCTCCAAGCTTAGCCAAACCCAGCCCGTTCTCGGAATAGACCTCAAACGGGCGTTTGATAACTCTTCGCACGACCCGGTCATTGAGCTGTTAGCCTTTACGGGCTGGTGCGAAAAGGTGTACAGCTACGTTCGCCGCTTCTTGCGCGACTGCACTGCCTTCTTAACTATTGGTCATCTCCGCTGGGACCGGACCTCACTTTCCAATCGTGGTACCCCTCGAGGGTCGGTCCTGTCTCCGCTCCTGCTCAACCTCGCCCTGCGCGGTCTGTCACCACTACTTGAAGGGATGTGGGGATCGAGGACATCCGCCACACAATTTAGGCCGACGACATTACGATGTGGATTGCTCGCGGCTCGGTCGGTCACACTCCAGAAAGCCTCTTCAAGCATATAGGTACCTTTGTCGTGCAGGGTCGCTCCA
Source organism: Amblyomma americanum (assembly GCA_030143305.2). Lineage (NCBI taxonomy): Eukaryota > Metazoa > Arthropoda > Arachnida > Ixodida > Ixodidae > Amblyomma > Amblyomma americanum. The sequence continues at coordinate 23,609 of JARKHS020001553.1, forward strand.
CCTGCTCTCCCACTAAATAGGAGCTTCTCGTGGTGTATAGCTGTGGCCCCGGCCGTCCCCCTTCCCGTCTGAGTCATCCTTCACAGTCAGCGTGTCTGCGTTCAGTTTTCCATTCGCATCATGGTGTTCACTCTCCAGGATACGGGTGAACCTGCTTTCCCTCAACACGCCATTCCCAACCAGTGCAAGCACGTGCGGCTTGTGCTTGCCCGCATTTTGAATCGGCGTCACGGGCATTGCGCAGAAAACATCTTCGGCTGGTGCAGGCGAAGATACACTCTCGCCTTCCCTGCCATATCATCTACCTCAACCTCATGCTGACCGAGATGGCCCGAATGTCCGCTCTCCTGCGTCGAGCGCAAAATTTGCGCTCGGCCTCCCCCTATGCACTCCCGCCCATAGACTCCTTAAGCTCGGGGTCAGCAACACCCTCTAGGAGGTCACTGAAACGCATCGGGCGCCGCAGCTTGCATGCATCCGCACCGTTCCTCTGGGCCCAACTTCGTTACCGAAACTCATCGCGTCCCCTTGATCCCCGCTGAATTTCTTTCACAGCAAGCACAGTTGCAGGTGCCTCGCAATATAACACTGCCCGGCATCAAGTTCGCCGCGATCATCATGCCGCCTTTTTCCGCCGCAGCTACAGAGGTGAGGCCACCGGTCTTTTCGTTTTGTATACGAACGACGCCAGTCCTGGCCCCACGGGCAAAGGCTTTACCATGGTGGTCGGCGCGGCCCTCGAGCCCGTGCACATAGCCGCTGAGTTTCGCGCTTTCAGTCTTACCGACGTCCAAATTCACGCATTGACTCCAGCCATCCTTCCTACTGCTACCATCACTCCACCTCAAGTGGTCCACGTTCTCACAGGCACGCAGGGGGCCTGCAGGAACTTGCTACATAAAACTCCCCCTACTACCCCAGCCTCTCTGCAAGAGCCCTTCCTCATCTCTTCTCATTCCTTCCGGTTCGTCTGGATGCCTGGGCATGCGGACTTACCCGGTAACGAGCGTGTTCACACGCTTGCCTTAGAATACTCGTGCCGGGCTGAAGGGGTGACCCGCGGCACACCTCAGACGGAACCTTCCGCCTTCTCTGTCCGGTTGGCAGAGTGTCGCATCGCTCGCCAGCATGACCCTCCGTCCCATTCGAGCCATACCGCTAAGGAGGCTGCCGTGTGATGACAGCGTCAGACAGGCACCTGCCCAAATCACCCGTTGTACTCCAACATCCAATCTCCCTTAACACACCGCGGTGTCCTCACTGAGGGGAACATCCTTCCATCTGCCATATTGTCTGACAATGTTGTGATCTCTCATCCCTTCCTCATACAACCAGTGCTTCCTGGAAGGAGCGGCTGACCGACCCCGCGGCCACTGGCCAGCAGTGGCTGGTGGAGCGTAAGGTGACGTTGGCAGCGACATATGAGGCCTCGAACTAGAGGCACCACCTGGGCGGACATTATTTTTAAACAATAAAGATGTTTTTTTACAACTTCTCTTAAGGGGCCGCGCCGGACGACGTGGACAGACACCACGCGCCGCCATAGGACAAATATATGCTCTCTGACAACCACCTGTGCGGCCGAAGTGGTTGATTGCCTAAACTACGCTAAATGACATGGGTGAATACGATAATAATAAAGCCGGTATAGGGAAAGGATTGCTTAGCGGAGCTCTATTTATGAGCGTTATCGGCCGCGTAGATTTGTGGCGGTGTCCTCTACCCCCGAACTGTTTTTACGGTAAACGTTCAGGTTTCGTCTGGGGTGTCTTCAAAAATACTAACGTGCGCACACTTACCCTGACAGATCATTCAAGTTATTATTCTCCGCTCTTGAATCAGTAGTTGAAATAGCCGTAGACCACAGAAATAATAGGATGTGCCTCACAATGTTCCCATATGTCACAGCTCATACTCTATACGTAAGCGGAGAGGCTAGAAAACAGCGGTCCTCATGATTTAGTGCTCGATATACATAATAATATGGCAAAATTGCAGCCTTTTCATATGCGGCGTGCTGTAAACTGATGAGTGAAAATGCACGCCGGGTGCCTAACCCGTTTTTTATATAAACTTCCAATGATTTGCTTTTGCTTCACGCAGGTTAAGTATTACCATCATGCTGGAAGTCGATAATAAAGTAACATACCAGAAAAGAAATATTAACGTATAACGCCACTTCTCTTCTTACGTCAGTCCGCCAGGTATAGTTTCGAAGAATGTGCGCACTTGTCATCAAGCGGCTGGTTTTTGGAGCATTTCACTGCTCGTATTATACTCTCAAGTGGTTCAAAATATCTAGGTGATGATTTTTTCTTTTTCCGACGAGAATGCGCCTTTTAAAAAGCATTACGCTCTAGATGATACAAAACCGCATAACTCAATATTATGGGATGCGAAGACGCGAGCGGTTTGTGGAGAGCTAGAAAATAATTCGAAACAACCAAAATACTAAGTCTCGTTATCTCAAGACAGCTGGTGTGAGTACACCCGTCCAATTAATAATAAAGAGCACCTGCAACCTTCGATTGCTCGGCATTTAAGGGCCTTACCATGTGCGGAGCGCCAAAACCAGCGAGAATAAGCGCACGCCGTCAAGATTTTCCCATTATCATCTGATGTTTGCTAGGTTCTTCATAGGAGTGCCGATATTCTGCTGTATGTTCTGCAGATATGTTCAGTACTGTTTCCAAAGCATTGTGGCAGTCGCAGAATTCTTACATAGACGGCGGAATATAACAAAGCATTTTATTTGGTTATATTATTTTTCGCGCCCTTCAATTGAGCTGGAAGTCCGGACAACAACGGTAAAGTTGCAACCTTTAAGGCAATGGTGAAAGATGATGAAAAACTATTGGAACAAAATTATTATTTAATTACCGCTACGCTAATGACCAGTGAAGAAAACCGAAAGAGTCAATAATTACAAACATAACGCAATCTCGCAGAATTTTTTGAGCTGATTCCTGAGCACCTTTTAGAAGCGTAACATCGGCGCTGGAAAATCAAACATCCCATGGTTTGTGGCCTACGAGTTAATAGCAAGCATTAGCGCCAGGAAGCGGATCCAACGCATTGCCTCTAATCTGAATAGAAGCACACTAACGAAAGCAGCTCTTCAATCGCCAATGACTTGACTTCCTTTTATGGTGTCGCAGCAGGCTTCTTCAGTGCAATGCGGCCGCGCCGACTTTAAGAATGTTCATAGCCGCTAATAAATAAGTCCTTCGTGATTTGCTATATTTATGGCCCCAGTTGCTTGGACATCGTATTCCGATTCAGAAGAGCAAGCTGCCGGGCTAGTTGGTGATGCATGTTGCTTACTAGGAAGCACTAAAAACAGATGGTGGACAAAGTAGGGGACACAAAAACACGTTCAGGAGCTTTACTACCAACTCTTTATTCATGATGTAGCACAGGGGATATATAAGGATAGAATGTCGAGCATGCGGGTAGAGAAGGCACAAAGACCGCACATCAGTCAAGCGCGCAAGTTAATCAAAAAACAAATATAAAAAGCGCATTAAGATGAATATACGTGTACAGACGTGTCACTTACACGTTCGGCCAGCGTTCTGATATAATAAGCCTATAAAACGAGCCTAGCCTTATCATTACCGCTCTTGCCAAGAATCGTGGTCTTTTCCAATCTTGCCCTACACGTGCACGAAGCGAGGTGCTGCGCGAGAGTAGCACTAGTATCATTATTTTCTATGTTTCTGGCATGCTCCTCTATCCAGTTATTAATACAGCGGTCAATTTAACTAAGACTCGGCTCATTCCAAAATGGTAAAACGAGCTATTGCGTCGTTTTGCATGGACTCTTCGCTTCAAAAATCTTGCCCACATAAAATGCAACAGAGTTTGAATGATCAAGTTTCGCGACTTTTAACAGCTGGCTTCCCTGGCCCGGTTTTTTCAGCAGTCGCTGAAATCCTCCTGCAGCAGCATAAAGGCGCTCAGAAGAGATCTGAACCCCCTTTTTCAAAGCCGGTGATGGTCCCTTATGTACACCAACTTTACCACAACCTGAAAGAAGTGGCTGGCAGACACCATGTGCCCTTGGTGTTCTCAATACCTAACAAGCTGTCTAAGCTATGCCCTCGCATGGATGGTTGTGCCGGCGGGGGCTGCAACAAAAAACATGAGTTTGCCTACGTTACGTGTACAACAGGTGTGGTGTACAGCATTCCCCTCTCATGTGGGGCTTCATACGTTGGCCAAACCGGCCGCTGTATTAATGACCGCCTACGGGAGCATGCCAGAAACATCGAAAATAATGATACTAATGCTAATCTTGTGCGGCACATTGTTTCGTGCACGTGTAGGGCAAGATTGGAGAAGGCCACAATTCTTGGCAAGAGCGGTAATGATAAGGCTATGCTCGTTCTAGAGGCTTATTATATCAGAAAGCTGTCCGAACGTGGTGTCAGTGACACGTCCGTACACGTATATTCATTTGAATGCGCTTTTTTAGATTCGTTTCTGGATTAACTTGTGCGCTTGACTGATGTGCGGTCTTTGTGCCTTCTCTACGCGCATGCTCGAGATTCTGTCGTTATACATCCCCTGTACTACGGCATGAATAAACAGTTGGTAGTAGCGCTCGTGAACATGTTTTTGTGTCCCCTACTCTGTCCCTCGTCCGTTTTTTGCGCATCCTAGTAAACAACATCGTATTCTGGGTTCGCGGCTAACGAAGAAAGGGAAGCACTTTGAAAGCCGTGTGGGCATCCAGGTAATACAGTCGTCCGGCTTCAGCAGGCTACCAGACTTGTTTTTTAACACAGCCCCACCTCCGCAGAACCGGAAATTTCCTTTTCACTTGGAAAGGGTTCACAGTAAAGTCACCGTGACAACATTCTGCATTACTTCTTCTTCTTCTTCGTCCTCTTAAGGCATGGCACCTACCCTCAAGGGGGTGTGCCTAAGTGTAGTGGCACAAACAAGGAAATTTCCATAGGAGATTACGACAAAAGTTTATCATTAAGCCTGAATTTTGAAAAGAAATGTATAAATAAAAACGACAGAATAATGTTTAAAGTAACATAACAGACAGCATTTTGGTGAAAAAATAAGAGCTCGACGATTTTCAAAAGGATTAGAAAATCAACCTACCAGTTGCAATTATGTAATATTGGAGAATCCCAGAAATTGAACCCAATGCAAATCCTTTGGCGCTTGCTCCGAACGATAATAACACTGGTAGATATAACGGGAGCCCTAACCTGGAGAGAGGAACTTCCCGGTAAATCTTGCTCTGAAGTGCGAACTCTGGACATTAGAGGAGAAAATGGGCTACAGATTCAAGTTCCGTACACGCGTCACATAGGTTTGTCGCTGTCAACCCACACCTGCATAGATACAAATTCAAACCGGGAATCCTGCACCACAACCGCGTCATTGATACCTCACACAGCCTGGTTTAACACGAATGGACGTTCCAATTATATGCTAAGTGCTGGTATATTAATATATGCTCAGTGCTGATTAGTGGTATTTAGTAAGGAATCACGTCACCTGGCTGATATGTGTTGGAACCGCTGAAACCTGGAAATCGCCAGGAGGCTGAAATTCGGGACAGGATGTGTCTCTGACCCGTCAAGAGCCGTCCTTGCTAAGTAATCAGCCACCTCGTTTGAATGAATACCTGTATGGCCAGGGACCCATAAAAAACGGACCTCTTTCAAAGTGCATGGGACAAAAACAGCATTCAACGGCTCAGAAAACCCTTTTCTGATGTTTCAAGGGAGACTATACCTGACAAACAACCAGCGAGAATAATAACGTGAGACACATGACATGGAAGTTTTGCAGGGCCAATCCAAGAGCCAAATACTCTGCAAATAATATAGGAATATAATCAGGGATGCAGGCAGAATAGCTCCAGGCCAAATCTTGCGAAAAGATGCCAACTGCAGCTTTTTGGCAGCTGACGGAGGCATCGGTAGAAAGCACCGTATGATAGGGGTATTCCTCTATATGATCAGAGAGAAGGTCGTTTAAAACGTTTGCCGGCCTGTGTTTCGCATGAGATGGTAAGATGTGGTCAAAATGGAATTCCACTGCAGCCGGCGTCGCAACAACCCACTGCAAAGAACTGAGATCAACACCAATCGGTGTTAAAAGGTTCTGTTAGCATAACTTGTGGCATTTGATACCGTGACCAATGATGAGAAAAGAATAAGACCGGCTGACACACAAAAATAGGAGTACTGACATCAGTCACCGGGTCCATCAACCTGAGGAAAGTTCACCCCGTTAGTATTGTAAAGCGGCAACTTAGATCAGGGATACGGGCTTTTGCAGGGCGTTTGAAACTGATTTTCTGAGACCAAAGCAGAGACGTAGAGCGCGCCTTTCCAGTAAGTCTAGGGGTTGAATCTTGTAGTTTGCACTACCAGAGAACAGAATGCAACCAAACTCAAGTATAGGTCTTACATAGGCTTTGTATAGTAACAATAATGTGTCCCGGCGCATCCCAAGCTTTTATTGGCGATTCTTGTCAACCAGCCTTGAGCGCGTTCTCCTTTTGAGACATTGCTCTTTATATGAAGTCTCCAATCTAATTCTGTGTGATAAGTAACAACTAGATATTTAACGGATTGCACATGTGGGATCTCGTTAGAGCGATGGACTAATAAAATCTGCAAAGGCGTGTCTCGAGGAAATACCAAAACTCCGCATTTGTCAACATTCAGGGTTAAATTAATACCGTGCAACCATACTCCAAGAGCATCCAAATATCTCTGCACAACCTGGTAAAGGGAATGGATATCCCTGGTCGAGGCGAAAAAAGCTGTCATCTGCATACACAAAAAATGTTATATCAGGACGAATGGGGATGCCACAAAGCAAAATAATCAAAAGCAGTGGGGATAACACCGATCCCTGCGGCCCACCTCTTGATTGATAATATGTATTAGAACACAAGGTTCCCTCTGCGCACTTAAAGTATCTGTCCTTCAGAAATTCAGATATCCACGCATAAACGTAGGTTGGAGGGTGTAACCGAGCGAGTATGGTCAGTAGTATAGTATGTTTTACACTGTCATAGGCCTTTGCTACATCAAGTGTCACCAAAGCTGAACCTTCCCTTCTGCGTAACGAAAGCCTAATTCTGCTTTCTAGATCCACATGCGCGGACCATATAGATCATACGCGAGGAAAGCCAGTCTGGGCTGAGCTGAGGCCGTTGACGTCATGAACATGTTTTGCGAGGCGAGTGTGCACTATACTTCCTATTATTTTACTAAATTTGAAGTTAGCGCAATTGTCCTAGTATTATCTAAGACGTATCCTCTTCCTGCATCTTTCAAAAATAAAATAATTTTCGCAGTCTTTCAAATGTTTGGAATCCATGCATTTACCAATGAAGCATTGACCATATCTAAGAGGTCGCTTGTAAAATCCTGGGCTGAAATTTTGATGATACCAATAGTGGCACCATCTTGTCCAGGAGCTGCATGATGCAACATTGCCTGGACTAAGAGGAGCTCAGATGCGTAAACCTTGGTATAATTCAAAGAGGGCGAGATTGTGCAAAAAGGGACGTTTCTCTGCATCTTGAAATGTAACGCCAATCCCTGAGCAATACGCTCCAGGATTTCCTGAGCCTTTTGTGTTGATAACACGGATGAAGTAGGGACGAGAGGGACTGCAGAACGCTTGTTACGTTCCATGAATCTATACAGGGCATTCCGATTACGAGGATTTGAAAGATATGTGTTTAAATCTTGGTTGCACTCCTCCTTGGATTTTGCAATTGTTCTTTTGAAGGGGGCCGAGAAGAATTTGTAATTTAACCATTAGCTGGACACTGGGTGCAGAATAGCCTCTTCCAGGCAGCTTTTCTGCGACGATAGGCCTTCTCACATTCTTTTGTCCACCCAGGAGACGGCTTTTTTTAGAGGCTGCTGCGGGAACAGTGAATATTGAGTGGTCTATTGCATTTTTAAAAAATAAAACGGTCTGCTGAGCTCTGTCATCCCAGCTTGTACTAACTATAGAGGCAATTGAGGCGAACATCAGAATATTGTAAATATTGTGGTAGAGCGAATTTATGAATTACACTACTAGTTTTGAGCGGAGATAACCAGATAGTTAAGGTTATAGAAAAGTGGTCACTAGATGTACCCGAATCTTGTGTCGGCCAATCAGTCACCTCTAGCCTACCAGCTGATAAAGTTAAGTCAATGGCTGAGCGAGCAGCTCCTCGCATAAAGGTTATTTCTCTGGAATTGCAGCAGCGTACACCATTTGCAGACAGCCATGACCAGAGAAGCTGGCCGCAGGAATAACTACGGCTTCCCCAGTCACTATGGTGAGAGTTAAAATCTCCTACGATGACTGCACCGCTTGTGGCATTCACCAAGCTGTCTAAACAGTGTATCCTGTGTACACCTAAAGGAAGACAAACTTCAGAAATTGTAATATCGGCACAATGCGGATATGAAATTTTTATCGCTAAAAGCTCACAGTCAGGAAGAATTTTTTTACGCATCGATGCCTGATGACATAAATGTTTAGAAAGCATGGTTACCAATCCACCTCCTCTGCCAACATTTTGATCTGACCTGAAAACTCGGAAGTTTCTCATTGAAAATTAATTATAAGGTGATAACCACGTTTATTGTAAAAGCACAGTATGAGGTTTATGTTTGTGAATAAGTATTTCTAGATCTGGAAGAGAAGACAACACGGAGCAGCAATCCCATTGCAACATTTCGATTCCTGCCATGATTACTGACCAATTGAAGAAGCAGAAACCGCCCCTTTAAGGATATCAAGATGGGAAAGAAGTTTGGGTGGTCCTTTTTAAGCTTTCATCTGCAGAGAACTAGAATTAGATGGTGACGAGGAAGCACGGCGCTTCTGAGTAGGGCACGACATTTCGACATCGGTTGTGGAGATGTCAGCGCGATATGCACTGCTAAGAACAGAGATGTTAGCTGGGACCTAGGGAGCATCAGCAGGTGATGTTGAGAGGCTAGCACTAGCTGCACAAGATGGAACAGATGCAGACGTTGCTGCCAGAACGGATGTTGGCGGTGACAAAGATTGAACAGAAACAAACTGAGCCAAAACCACAGAAAAAGTGTTTTGCATTCGCTCAACCGCATTATTAAGGGGTTTTACTACTGTGGTCACAATTTTCTACTGTGGTCACGACTGGCATATGAGTCTTTTTTTCTGTTAAGAACCGCGTAAGCATCGGCTCTTGAGCACCGCTTCTCTTTGATAATTTCCAACACGCTACGCTCTTCACTACATTTTGCGCAGTCGGCATCATCAGCTGAGTGGATGTTGCTGCAGCGGCAACAATGAGGCTGCTCTGAAGTGCAGTTATCGGCAGAATAAATTTATCCACATTAAAGGCATTGGGTCTCAGACTTGCATGCTTTGCCGCTAAACCCGAACCGCCAGCAGTGGGTGCATTAAAGAAGGCGGGTTTCCAGAGTGTCCACACGGTATACAATCGGCCAAATTTTTAATTCAGCAGAGCAGGAAGAGCCAGCAAGAGTCGTTATTACAGACTCAGTAGCAACCCGCGAGGCATTGAGCTCTCTACTACAGCGGTATACTGAAAGGACCCCAACTCCTGCATCCTGAAATCCTTCTAGAATTTCTTGCGGGGACGATGCTCGGTCGACCCCCACGTACGATACCCTTGCCACATTCAAGCTTTTTAGGGAATGAATGCTTTCACCGGCAGTGAGCTAAAAATTTTGCACAGAAGCAAGTCTGCAACACAAGCGATGTCTGAGGACTCGCACACAATACCTCTACGGCCATATGAACGCACTTCAGAGATCTGCAGAAAGTGGTCTGTCAATGATCTTAGCTCCTGTTTAATTAGTTTGGGGGTCTTCATTTTTATCGCACCCTCAACGATTGCGACAAGAGTCACAAGAATTGCATCGATGCCATTTTTTTGGAAGGACTCAAGCGGCAGGCTTTGGGCGGGCATGCTGGCAAGCCAAGCTTCCAGCCCTCCACCTGGGGAGGTCAACGACATCTCTAAGCAAAACGCACTCTCAGGTTCACATGAACTGCGTCTTAACCTATGCCTTATTGGCCAAAATCCCCAACGTAGTAGGGGCTCATCAATGATGAACAAACCGGAACCACAAGGAGAAGCAGGTAACAGCAGCAGCCAACAAGGACACGTCAGCGAACCCACGTTCAAAGAGGCACGTTCTCACGATCCTGCCTCCCTTCGTTGTTCGTTATTCGTTTGAAAATGTTTCTTCCTTCACCTCTTCTGCGCATGTCATTTGAAACTTGCTCAGAGCCGCTGCTAACCCGAAAACGCGGTTTCGACCCCGCCCTAGGCGGTTGCATTTAGATGGAGGCGAAATGCTAGAGGCCCGTCTACTGTGCGGCGTCAGTGCAGATTAAAGAACCCCAGGTGGTCATAACTTCCAGAGCCCTTTCACTACAGTGTCTCTCATAGCCTGAGTTGATTTGGGGCGTTAAAGCCATTTAACTAAACACAAACTGAAACGCGAAAATTTACCAGTCATGTCCCACTATGCTGCATCAATAAGAGTACACATGTACAATGCTGATGTAAAATTTCTTTTCGCTACAATGTTCCTTCTCACTAAGCAATTTGTTTTGAAATGACGCTAACAGCAGAACATTTTCTGGAGAAAAATACGGTGGCTATAGAAAAAAATAATGGTGGTTTAGCCTTGGTTGAACCTGGAGTGACGCGATAGCTACAGCTGACCGAGTGGAACTTGGTCACGTGACCAACCAAGTGACGAACCACGTGATCGCCGCCGGCAGCTGCACCGCACCACGTGACCAACCACGTGAAAGCGTGGCGGCGCAGCGAAAGTGTTGCGGCGCCCCCACGCTGAAGGCTCGAAATGCTACGGTAATGTAGCTATCGCTACAAAATAAACTTGCTCATGCTTAGCAGAGATCGATGCGCCCCTCCCGGGTAGCGTACACTTAAGTTCCGCTGAGAAGTGTGTACACAAATATGAAAATGAACAAACTGTGGCAAAGAATTTTATTCTTCGCTTTCAGTCCAAAACATTTTTCGAAGGGCCACCCAATTTAAGGACGTAACTCTTTATTATTCTTCACCAAACTGGACGAAATTAAAATACAATGGCGAAATTAGCCTTCGTGGCTGCGTCGAAGCATGCATTGCGAATTTGTATTTTTTGAGAATAATATCAAGTCGGCATGCTACATATAGCGAGAAACGCAATCGGTTAGTACGCGAATGCAGGTAAATTTGTATGAAGTTAAGAAATGTGTGTTATGAGCAGAGTACTATTAGGAAAAGCTCAGCATTAGCAATGTACGCAGTTTTGTGCAAAACATGTAAAACTGTCGAAAATTTCTTCTCGCCTTAAAAACCTAAGTAACTTAATCTGGAAATAATGATTATTTTTAAATACTCCTTACAAGGAATCCGGAATAAAGTATTAGAGCCGATACTGATACCACACACGCACTTTAAGCGAAACGCGAAGGTTATTTTCTCTGCTCAGCTGCCCTCCTCGAGATTCTTTATTTCGTGCCATTTACAGGCGTCGTGCCCCAACACGTGAATGAGTGAGCAACAAATGCAAAAGTGGTAAATTTCCCTGAGGATTCGCTTGCAATGGCGCGTCTTAAAGCTCGTTAACCAAACAAATTTGTGTACTTGTGTCTTATCTTCAAAGCATCCTGGTATTTCGCTAAATCCGGCCTCCGCTCTAGAACCTCCGATTTGGTGACCCCAGGACCGTGAAAAAAACACAGGCATACCACAGTGATCCACCAGAGATAGCCATTAATGAATAACAATGAGGAGATCAAGACTTTTTCTGAAAGAACACAAAAGAAATAGCTCTTAATTTAAAATGAGAAAAACACAGTAAACTGTACCCATGCGACGAACGTAAAAGATTTTGCTTCGGGGAAGAACAAGCAGCGGACGTAAACAACCCTAGTTTTCCCTACTTCTAGCTTCATATAGATGCGACTGGATGGCAAAACCGCGTGATGGCAAAACCATATAGGTTGAAAGAAATTAGTTATGGGTCCGCCAACGCACCAATGGCCTTTTGCGCCTATTTTGTATATGCGACGTTTTCTAGCCCTGTGTTCATGTAGAAGTCATAAATTGTGCCTTTGTAAAAGAACATGTGGATGATATCATTCATTCGAAAAATACTATTGTGTTGTTGCAGTTATTGCAAGTCCTGCATGGCATGGAAAATTACGGCAAGGAAACAACCATTACTCCTTTGTAGAAACCACTCACTCTAAGAGAAAGTGCCGAAATTTTTCAGGAATCCTGAGATTCGACATAGCAAAGCTAAGAAGTTACTTGTCTCGCATGTCTGAAATCTCTCTTCCTTCTATCCGATGTACAACATTGTAAGCATACAAGACCCTGCATCACTAATGACCACACTTGGACTAGGCACATTGGCTATGTAGTAGATAAAAATAACCGCAAGTTATTCTTTCCGACGACTACATTGGGACTTTCTGCTACTTATGTCTACATACTCGCATACAATGTAGAAATTCTGCAAAACTAAATTATGGCAGCGTTATTTATGATCCTTTCGCTAAAACTACCAATAGCAAGATAGAAATGGTGCAAACAAAAGCAGCTAGTACAATTTTAGCTGCTTAGAACGAACTTCAGCGACAGAACTCCGTAACTAAATTGAACTTTTCTCTATTAAAGCAAAGAAACCGTATATCGCGGCTAAAACTTCTTTCGCTTTCGCTTTATCAACGCTCACTACAGCGATATCTCACTTGAATCGTAATTTTTACGTCTGGTTTTTCAGTAGGCAAAGATGTACTAGCTCTATAACCCCATTAAGCACGCATAATCGTTGTTTTAAATATTGTTTATTTCTTCAAGCAGTAATTGGATGATAGCCCCTAACTAATTAACTAGTTTCAAAATCAAAGTTGCTGACGTTTGTTTCCAGTACTGTTTCAAAATGTGTTGTCCGTGCTTACCTCCCGAAATGTTTAAATGTTCAAGATGGCGTAACCTTGTGCCTATTATTGTGTTCTGTTTACTTATCTCTATTGTATGCAACCCTGCAAAAATCCCGAGCGGGGATTGCGGTATGAAGGAATGAATGGCAAATAATCCCCTGCGTCTGATTCACCAAAAAAGGAGGAAAATGACGTGCCAATGTTTCGCAATGTATAGTAACGCAAATCCTTCTGCGCAGGATAGTGACGTTCGCGATTTCTAATACGTAAGGGAGGCATTACGCTGTCAATTTTGTGCTACGTCGTCTCTCCTACCTGACTCGATGGTCAATGACTATTCTGCCGCAAAAGTACTAGAGATCAAGGTTGTCATACCATAAGGGGTCTGCCCTAAGGTTCCACAAATGAAGCAGTTCAGTACCACGATCTAAATGGCAAAACAATTATTAAGGAAACAGCTAAGAAGTTGTAATATCTGGCCTAATTGGCCTGGCATGCTTGATCTATATAAAAAAGCTCTCTAAAAAACTGCATGGAAATCAGAAAACACTTTCCAAGGCAATGTTCCATGGCCTGCAGTCGGATCGTAACCTCCCCTATCCCCGAGTCACTGATACGAGAATTGATAGGTACAAAAATTGAAACGAAAAAAGAAAACCTAACAACAATACTTGAAGTTTACTATGCGGCTCAATCTTTTGTCTCTCTAGATGCGGCACCTGGTCGGCGATTTGAAACCATCCACGCGTAGGCCTTGTAAATGAGGTTTGGAAGGCGTGCCTATTTTGTGTTATGAGATTTTACATTGAGTTCTTTTTGCTTAAAGCACACAATGGATGCTCTCTGGCAACTGAGGTTCGTTATTGGTTAGTTCAAGATACGCACTGCACTGTAGGGGCGCATAAAGATAACATCATTTGTCCGTTGTGAATGATATTCGCGGCGTCGCGAGACTCCAATACATCCACTGCCTTACGATCATAAAAACCGTGACCACAAAAACAAGGCGTAGTATATGAGGATATAACACTAAATTAAGCAAAGCCTTGTGAACGAAAAGTAACAACCAAAGGAAATTAATCTATATGAACATGACATCACATTCATAAAACATAACGCATACACTTGGGGCGCAACACTGAGCAAATCAATAGGTTAAAGCTCTCTGTGCTAGCTTTCATGTTTATAAGTCATTCCACGGCAAAACATACTAGCTCGTTTTTATTTATTTTGAAAGGTCACATACTTTATAATTTTCCTGCCGGTATAAGCACCGACTTCATCTCCTCGTACTTTCCGCAGTTGGGAAGAAAACATGGTACTCCTTTTATCAAGGTTTATGCGACGTTGATATTACACCCTCAGTGGCCCACTCAAATGATTTCATTACAAGCTACGGAAGAGAAGGACGGCTTACCTTATTTCTCTTTCGACCAAGTCAAAGTAGTTTCTGGCTATGAAAGGCTCTCAGCGGCACGGTATGAAAACTGTTGCTTTTTAAGGGCAGTCTGTATTATTTTGTTTACAAAGCAAATAGCCATAGATAAGTATTACGGAGTAGTATTGCTTCAGAAATGAGGGAGGACCAGTGCACTAATTTTGATTTATGATTTCTTGTCCCCCAACGCTCATAAATCGGATCACTCCCAAGCCGTGATTGACCACTAGCCCTAAGTCACGTTTTATTGACATGCCGCGGCAAATGGCTGAGTGCATTCGGTATTCGGCTGCTTGGCATTCAGTCGGGAGATTGAATCCGGGACATGGTGGCAACATTTCAGTTAAGGCAAACTACAATAATTGTTGTTTGCTGCGCAATGTCACCGTACGGTCAAGAACGCTTGGTGATCGTAATTATTCCGGAGTCCTTCACGACGGCGTCTTTCGGAGCCCACGTAAAGCTACGAAACTCTAAGCCTCACGCACCACAATATAAAGAGAATGCATAACCTTTTGCAAATACGCCGCACCTACCTTCGATAGCTTGTATCCAGGGCTGTGCAGGAATGAACGGTGTAGGTTTCGGCATTTCCATATGTCGGAAACGGAACTCGGTGCATTAAACTGCTCCCTAGACAGTCCATTAACGATCAGACGTGGACTAAAGTGGTCGAGAGGATGAGAAAAACACAAGTAGTGACCGGCCATAGACTTCACAAGCAGCGTGCAAAATATTCCTGTGCTGGCGATGGCCAATTTACAACAGATGTGACCTCTTGACATTCGGTAAGTTCACACTGCCAGTATATAATCGCCATGAATGAAGGTTGCCAAGAAGAAAGGTTAAAAAAGAGCAGTAGAATATACGTGTTCACAAGAAGTAGGAGCAGACAGTGTGACGCTGGAAACCACAACGGAATTTTACTCTGCGAAAATTGTCGGGCGCTCAAGCCCGTAAGCAACAGCAACGCCGACTGGATTTTTCTGCAACAAAATCTGCCAAAACAAGCTAACAACTCAACAGTGAGCTCGAGAGCAAGTAGAAATAATGAATTCTACCTGCCTTGCCGCAGAAATCAAGCAGCGCGTGTACATCATTCCTTGAAGTAGTTTGTCGCGCAATGACGGCATCTTTTGAAGCGCTAGTTCCTTATCAACGGGACTCTTTGCTGCAGTATAGAGGTATCTTGCATGGAATGTTATCGCTTTCTCTTTCCTCTTTTATTTAGCAAATGTGCTCCCGCGGCGCACTAAGAGCAGTTCTGAAATATATTTGGCTAATTTTGCATTGCCGGCATTTTCTATACGCGTGTTGTTTACTAGGAAGCGCAAAAAACGACGAGGGACGGAGTAGGGGACACAAAAACACGTTCACGAGCGCTTGTGTCCCCTACTCCGTCCCTCGTCCGTTTTTTGCGCTTCCTAATAAACAACATGCATCACCAACTAGCCCGGCAGCTTTCTCTCCAGAATTGCTTGAAGCAGGCAGAAATTCGTTGACAACATCACTCAATCGCTTTCTGAACGCCCGCTAGGCTTGCTTCTGTAACATGAAATATCCCTGCAAAACGACTTCCGCAATTCTCTCAATATCTTTCCTCACAATTTTTTTTTTAAATATTGAATTGGCCGACGAGGCTACAAGAACACCGCTGCAAAATCCGGCAACAAACTATTGGTCTGAGGGGGCATTTGAGGAAATGGGAAACCACATTCTCGGCATCCCTATGACTATTTGATGAAAAAAATTTGAAAATTGTGTTTTACGGAAGAAAATGGCGCAGTAACTTTCTCACATATCGGCGGTCACCTGAACCGCGCCGTAAGGGAAGGGTTAAAGGAGGGAGTGAAATGAGAAAGGAAGAAAGAGGTGCCGTATTCGAGGGCTCCGAAATAATGTCGACCACGTGGGACCTTTAACGAGCACTGACATCGCACAGAAGACGGGCCCCGTTTTCAGCCTCCATTGAAACGCGGCCTCCGTGGCCAAGTCCGAACTCGTGAACTCCAGCTCAGTAGCCGATCGCCCTAACCATGTTGTGAAAATTCTCCGAAATTTTTTTCGCCAAAATTGCACAGCTTTTCGCTACCTGCCACTCACCTGTATCCGGAGATGCGAATGATCCTGCTTCAAGCTCGCCGTCTTCACATTGTTAGCTGTTGTGCAAAAGTTCAACACTTAAGAGCGTCCAGGAGTGTTGTAAGGAAGAACGGCGGAATTGCAGGGTTCTATAGGGTAAAGTGAAAAAATGAGTTAGAAATATTGCACGAGAGAAACCGGTCGCGGAACTATCGAGGGTACTTTTTTTTCCTGCGAAGTGCGTTGCTCTTGCCGCCACATTAGATGGCTGCCTCATGCCTTTAGCCGCGCGTACGACAAACCCGTTTAATTTCTCTCTTCGCGGAAAAACCGTGTTATTCAATATTTTGCTTTACTACAAAGAAGTCGTGGCCTCCAGTGTTCGCTGCACTCGAGGCCTAATCTCTTAGCCTGTAGCTCGGCCTTATTGGCAGTTGCATTCTTCTAAGATTTATTTCAGGGTCTTGGCCAGAGCTATACAGTAACGTGTAAATGAGTTAGTGCATCGTGCAAAACGTAACAGTGGAAAGCGAAGATGATTTATTTTACCGCAAAGTACAACGAAATTAACGAAATTACCACTTGAGATGTGGTTGAGAAGGTGGAAACAAAGTCACATATATGCAGCTGGAATGACCCCCTCACCTCCATGTACCCAGCGGCCTAAACATTGGCAGAAGTAAGCAATACATACAGACCTGAAGATATCACATTTGCAATACTTGCTTCCTAACCAGTATGTATCAGGTTTGCCGCAATTTAAACCAAGGATTTAAAAAAATGTACCGTACCGAAGGTGAGTGAAACTAAATATATTGTTTCCCTTCATATGCAGTTCTTTTGGATATTGTCACCGATAAACGGTCGAAGCACTCAAAACCAGGTTTAATTAGACGTGCTGGGCGTCCAGGACAGCAGGAAGCTCGAGCGAGAAAGAAGACGAAAACTCTAGCCCCTCGAGAGCGCAAGGCATGGAAAGTCGCATCTAAAACAGTTCGGCCGCGGTATGGCGCCACTGGATTGATTGGGACTGTGGCATTACTCCCCCTCTCTGAAGGGCAACGACTCGGTGCCGCAACAATGAGAAGCACAAAGACAAGAGACGGCGCATGTGTCCGGCGGCTGGTGCGGACAGGCCTGAAGTGCTAGCGGGCGTGGTACGGCTTCATCTGTGCGACATGGACGACTTCGGGGGTCGGCCGTCTAGAGGA
Organism: Amblyomma americanum; assembly: GCA_030143305.2. Lineage (NCBI taxonomy): Eukaryota > Metazoa > Arthropoda > Arachnida > Ixodida > Ixodidae > Amblyomma > Amblyomma americanum. Next base: position 41,312 of record JARKHS020001553.1, read on the forward strand.
GCGAACTGTACCCTGGGGAAGAACTTCATAGTTCACCTCACTGACTTGGCGGAGTACCTCGTAGGGGCCAAAATATCGGCGTAGAAGCTTTTCGGAGCGCCCACGCATGCGTATTGGGCTCCAAACCCAGACTGGTTCGCCGGGCTGGCAACTAACAGCACGGTGGCGGAGGTTACAGCGGCGAGCGTCGAGGGCTTGCTGGTGCCGGATGCGCTGTCGGGCGAGTTGGCGGGCGGCCTCGGCGTGACGAACGAATTGGGCAGCCCCATAACATATGAGGTACTACTAGTCGGGAGCAACATGGCGTCCAGCATGGTTGTGGCTTCGCGACCATGCACTAAACGAAATGGAGTGAAGTGTGTCGTTTCTTGTAGAGCAGTGTTAAAGGCAAAGGTGACGTAAGGGTAGTATGGCGTCCCAGTTGCGGTGGTCTGCGGCAACATACATGGAAATCATGTCGGCGATGGTCTTGTTGAGCCGTTCTGTGAGGCTGTTCGTTTGAGGGTGGTAAGCTGTTGTCTTGCGGTGACTGGTGCCGCTCAGGCGCATAACCTCCTGCGTAACGGCCGAGGTGAAGGCCGTTCCTCTGTCAGTTAAAACGATGGCGGGTGCACCGTGACGAAGCACAATATTTTGAACGAAAAAGTTCGCAATTTCGTCAGCGGTACCACGAGGGAGAGCTTTAGTTTCACAGTACCGGCTGAGGTAGTCGGTGGCGACCACGATGTAGCGGTTACCCAGCGAGGACTCCGGAAATGGGCCCAGTAAGTCCATGCCGACTTGGTGGAAGGGGGCTTGTGGCGGATTAATAGGCTGCAGTAGTCCGGCTGGCTTAGTCGGCGGCGTCTTGTGACGTTGGCACTCGCGGCAAGTTCTGACGTAACGCTGGACAATTGAAGCAACCCTGGGCCAGTAGTACTTTTGGCGTATCCGCGCCAAAGTGCGAGAAAAACCCATGTGACCAGAAGATGGGTCATCATGGCACGCCTGCAGAACTTCGTCGCGCAAGGCCGCAGGTACGACGAGCAGATAGGCAGCTTCCGTCGGGTTGTAGTTTTTCTTATACAGAACGCCATCGCGCAAACAGATTGACGACAGTCCACGTGAGAAGATTCGCGGGGGTGACGCAGCGCTTCCTTCAAGATACTCAATGAGAGGCCGTAGTTCACTGTTGTCCCTTTGGTGTTGAGTGAGGACGGACGTGGAGAAGGCGCCGAGAAAAAGAGAATCGTCGTCGGGATCAGCTCGATTGTCCTCGATAGGAGCACGAGACAGACAGTCGACATCACTGTGCTTCCTACCGGACTTATAAACGATGGTGACATCGAACTCTTGAAGGCGAAGGCTCCAGCGTGCAAGCCGTCCCGAGGGATCTTTGAGGTTCGCCAGCCAACACAGCGAGTGGTGGTCACTGACGACCCTGAAAGGGCGGCCATATAGGTACGGGCGAAATTTGGTCACTGCCCACACAACGGCCAGGCATTCTTTTTCGGTGGTGGAATAGTTTGCCTCAGATCGTGACAAGGTGCGGCTCGCGTATGCGATTACGCGTTCGAGACCATCCTGCCACTGCACAAGGACCGCACCGAGAACGATGTTGCTGGCGTCTGTGTGCAGTTCAGTGGCGGCTGACTCGTCGAAGTGTCCAAGGATGGGCGTACTTTGGAGACGAGTTCGGAGGTTTTCAAAAGCCTTCTGTTGTTCCAGGCCCCAGAAGAACGGTTCGGAATCTTTCGTGAGGCGAGTGAGGGGCTCAGCGATCTGGGGGAAGTTCTGCACAAAACGCCGATAATAGGCGCAGAGACCCAGAAAGCGGCGCACGCTTCGCTTATCGGTGGGCACAGGAAAAGCAGCCACGGCGGCTGTCTTATCGGGGTCGGGGCTAACCCCTTAAGCACTCACGATGTGGCCCGAAAACTTCAACTCTTCGAAAGCGAAGTGGCACTTGTCGGGCTTCAGGGAAAGACCGGCCGACCGATTTGCTTCGAACACAGCGCGTAGGCGTCTCAGGTGCTCTTCAAACGTATCAGAAAAGATGACAACGTCATCCAAGTACACGAGACAGGACTGCCATTTCAGATCGGTAAGAACGGTATCCATCATCCGCTGGAAGGTTGCAGGAGCCGAGCACAGGCCGGAATGGAGCACCCAGAATTCGTACAGACCGTCCGGTGTAATAAAGGTGGTCTTTTCCCGGTCGCGTTCGTCCACCTCGATTTTCCAATAACCGCTGCGTAAATCTAGCGATGAGAAGTACTTGGCGTGGCGCAGCCGATCCAGGGAGTCATCAATTCGCGGCAGAGGACAAACATCTTTTTTGTGACTTTGTTTAAACGTCAGTAATCAACGCAGAACCGTAGGCTTCCATCTTTATTTGCTACTAGAACAACAGGCGACGCCCACGGGCTCGTCGACGGCTGTATCACGTCGTCCTGGAGCATTTCTTGAACTTGGCGGCGAATGGCATCACGCTCCTTTGAAGAGATCCGGTAAGGCGGCCGACATAACGGCCGCTGGTTGGCGTCGACTATAATTCGGTGCTTAGTGAGCGGTGTCTGCCTAACCTTAGAGGTCGAGGCGAAGCAGTCACAGAAAGACTGGATAACGCTGTCGAGGCAGCGTTTCTGATTTGACGGGGGGTTCGGGTTCACGTCAGTTTTTATGGGAGTGGCCGGTGCCTCCACTGATGCCGAGGCTTCGGACAAGGCGTGCTGTACCGCGAATTCGCCGAGTTCTTTGAAATACGCAATAACTGTTCTGTCAGGCAAACAATGAGGTTCACAGCCAAAATTGGTTACCAAGAGCTCGGTTCGGCCATTGTTCAGCTCGACAATTCCGCGAGCAACACAGACTTGCCGACCAAGGAGCAGCGACATGTTGATTTCAGCGATGCCATGAGTACCAGTGATGTTGTCGCAATCTACGGTAACAAATATGCTAGCTCTTGACGGGATTAATATGTGGTCGTCAAAGACGCGTAACAGTCCCGCGTGGCTCGCAATCACCGTCAACAGGGGATTGAGTGGAAAATGACACGACCAGCTCCTGAAGGTTGATGACAGCACCGTACTCCCGGAGGAAATCCAAACCAAGTATCAGATCTTTGGAGCACTCCAGTAGCACAGCAAAGCAACCAGGGAAAGTAGCACCGCGGATCTGGATTCGTGACGTGCAGACGCCAAATGGCGTAACCACATGGCCGCCGGCGGTGCGGATCTGGGGTCCAGACCAAGGGGTCAGCACCTTTCTGAGGGCCGTAGCTAGCCGACTGGTCATTACAGAAACGTCAGCGCCGGTGTCCACAAGTGCGGTCACATCGCGATTATCAGCGATTACTGGGATTTCGGCAGACACCAGTCGGTCGCAGCACGTCGTTGCCGTTGAGGTCGTCGGGTGAGGTCGTCATCGGTCGGATCGTAGCCGCGAATTGTCGGATGGAGGCTCTTACTTGATCCAATAGCGGCGGCCCTACCCTCGGGGGACGCCGTCTTCAGTTTTCCCGATGTGTGGACGCGCCTCTGAACTGGCTAGAAAAAGACGGGCGGCTTGGCGAAGAAAACCGCCTTGGGGATGGCGAACGGGACTGGCGTCGCCGCGGGGTCGTTGGCTGCACGTTATCGGACAGATACTGCTCGATGTCCCGCGGCAATTCTCCGTAGCGTGGTTGAGGTGCGTCAGGTGAAAACCCCCTTAAGCCCATTCTGCGGTAGGGGCAGTGGCGGAGGATGTGGCCGGGCTCCCCGCAGTGGTAGCAGAGCGGCCTATTGTTTGGCGTACGCCAAACGCGCGCTTTGCTCATGGTGGAGAGAGGTTCCTGCGGTACGACGGGTACAGCTGCAGTTGGGTACCGCAGTGAAGGCACAGGAGTGACGGGAGAAAATGCTTGACTCACTGGCCCAGGACGACTTTATAGTGCTTGACTGTATGTCATCACATAGGGCGCTGGCTGCGGAGCTGGTGGCGACTGAACAGCTCGCCGGACTTCATCTCGGACCACGTCCGGTATGGCAGCGACGCTGGCCTGTGGAGCTTCGAAGCGAAGTTTCTCGAGTTCTTTGCGCACCAGGCTCCTCACAAGCTCTCGAAGCTCCTCAGTGGGTAGCGACGTGGGCGTGCAGTGGTGAGCGGCTGCTACACTAGCCTGACGGCCTTAGTGCTCGCCCCGTTATTGCAGAGAAAGCTCCATGCTTGTTGCCTCCTTGGCAAAGTCGGCCACCGTTCTTGGCGGGTCACGTACCAGTCCGGCAAACAACTGCTCTTTGACGCCGCGCTAGGTGGCCTACCTTCTTGTCCTCGGGCATAGCTGGGTCGGCGCGATTGAAGAGTCGCGTCATGTCCTCGATAAACATGGCGACGCTCTCGTTCGGCTGCTGCGACCTCGATTGCAAGTCGATTTCAGCCTTCTCCTTTCATTCGCTGGTGTTGAACGTGGCTAAGAGCTCTCGGCGAAAGATCTCCCAGTCAGTGAAGGAAGCTTCGTGGTTCTCATACCACGTCTTGGCCGAGTCCTGTAGTGCGAAGTACACGTTCCGCAATTTGCGCTCGCCGTCCCACTCGTTGAAGCCCGCCACACGGTCAAAGCTGGCCAACCAGTCTTCGATGTCCTCAAACCTCTCACCGTGGAATGATGGGGGCGACCGAGGCGTGTGAGGGACCAACGGCGAGGCATTCCCGGAATGCTGACTTGTCTGCCTAGCCGTAGCGGACGTCATGGCCCTTCAGCAAGGTGTCCCGTTCGTGTTGCGCTGAGAGCGAAAATGAGTCATGGCCCTTGCTGGTCTTGCGAGTTGACCGAACTCTGGTTGTAGGCCTCGCAGGCGGCGGCTCGCCTTGTGGACTGGTGTTGTAGCCACGCGTTGAGAACTGACGTCCAGAATGTCCTCGAGGTCAGCGTACATGGATCGTCACCCGGCACCTCCACCAAATGTCACCGATAAAAGGTCGAAGCACTCAAAACCAGGTTTAATTAGACGTGCTAGGCGTCCAGGACAGCAGGGAGCTCGAGCGAGGAAGAAGACGAAAACCTCTAGCCCCTCGAGAGCGCAAGGCATGGCAAGTCCCATCTAAAACAGTTCGGCCGCGGTATGGCGCCACTGGATTGATTGGGACTGTGGCAATATGTTTAAATTTACTTGTAATAAGTTAATTACCCAAGAATAACTGCGAAAAATATTTCATGTTTACTTCAGGGTGACATGCGTTTTGTTAAGTTGTAGAGTGGGTGAAGAAAGAACCGATGAACTTTTATGTACCAACATACACCGCCCGTCAAAAGTATGCAGCCCAAGCGGCTTGCTTGTGAAGCCTGCCGCGTGCGTCATTACGTATCCTTAGCAATCAGCAATGTAAGCTCAAGCAATATAAACAGTCTGGGAAGCGAATAGCAGTTGACATTAAGCAGCAGCTTGAAATATCGTTGCGTAAAAAAAAGTAGCAGAAGAAACGCGTTCACAAGAAGTAGGAGCAGACAGTACGACGCTAGAAACACAACAGAATTTTACTCGGTGAAAATTGTCGGGCGCTCAAGCGCGTAAGCAGCAGCAACGCTGACTGGATTTTGGCTGTTTTTTTCGTAATCATGGGCCAACTGTCCCGCCAAGCTGCGCTTCTTCAACGCTTTTGCACCCAGAACTAAAAGAATGGCCTTTTGCGCCCAAAATACAAACTGGTTCTTTAACTGCATTCAGATTCTCTCTAAGTATAAAGCGTTTACGTTGAATTTGTGCGCATTGGCACAAAACAATATTGTGTGCACCTATTCTTACCAACTACTTTCATACTATAGACTGCCTATATTTAATGCCGCACTTCCGTTATCGTAACCAATGAAACATCACAAGCGCGGACAAACCGCAGCGGTGGCCGAGTGGTTGAGAATCCGCCTCGCATGCGGGAGGTGCGGGGTTCGATCCCCAGTGCCGCCGGGTACCTACCGGAGATGCAGTGGTTACCAGCTTTCCCCTAGTGTGGTTCTCGGCTTATTTAGTGGGAAATGCTTGGAAAATCACTCTTTGACGCCACCTTGAGAAGTCAGAAAATACCTTGTGTCATGGCGCTCTTTGGCCATAGATGTCCTTGCGCCATAAAAATTCATCATCATCACAAGCGCGGACAAAAAGGTATAATAGTACTGCATGATACACTCCGGCTTTCTGTGTGTGTGTAGTCTGGGGGCAGCAGAGCCTGCGGCACATAAGCCGTTGCCACTGCTGACTTGCAGAATTCGACAAGGAGCAGAAATTGCGTCGATTTTTAGAGCGAAAGCTCTACTGATCCCGTTCTTCAAGGTCATGGAGGTATGCAAAACGACTTTGCGCGGCGGTGGTGTGCAAAATAAAAAGTAATAAAGAAGAAATTGAAAATAATTTTAAATGAAATAAAAACAGAAGAAAAAACGCAAACAATAAGAATATAAAAACAAAAATAAAAGTATTACAACATATATAATTTCAGGAAGGAAATCAAAAAGAAGCTACAAAAGATAAAGAATAGCAGAAAGACATGAGAAAACAATTGCGCAATGAAATGTGTACAGGATTAGAGAAAGGATTGCAGGAAAAGCAACTTCCGCTCTGCAGGAAGGTTCGGCAGATTTGCGACGAACCAGTGTCAATTTTTTACGAATAACCACATTTCGCAGGAAATCAGCAGCACAGATTCTATGTTTGGTGGCGTGCTAAGTGTTGGCGGCCGTGCACAAAAGCATCACTGCCATTTTCAAAACGCGGCCTAGTGTTGAAGATTGACTGCAATTTATTTTCCACGCTTTTTGGACAGCTTGAGCCTTCTGTAAAGACAGCAGAAAAAAACACAAATAACGAAGCGAGATCAAAACTTCATAATCCTTGTCTTGGGAGCAGCAATGGCAGACCAAGTAAAACTGCCTACGAGTGGCAGAAACGCTTAACGTACAACCATGTTAGCATCTCCATGTCTTTATTGCTGCGTCAGGCGGCTAACGCTTTGATTCAGCCTTGTGCCGTGGGTTTCCGGTCATGAACAAGGCCATTAAACAGATAAAAAGGAGCTAAATAAGAGGCGAGAACAATGTAATAAGAACACAGCACACTACTAATACAGCACACACAGCACACCACAGCACACCACAGCACACCACAGTAATAAGAGCACAGCACAGTAATAAGCACAGCGTCACGAACAACCAGCCGAACCGTCCAGGCACCGAACAGAGACCGCGTTCAGTCCAGAACACGCACGAGCGACCGAGCGTTCGGCGCTCGAGCTTCGGAGTGTTCGGCGCTCGAGCTTCGCAATGTCCGGCGCTTCTCGTCGTCTTCTTCGTTGAGCGCCAGCCTCTGAAGATTCTAAAGCCCGTGTCCAGTCTTACAATTCCCCCCGGGAAAAAGGGCGCCATCCTGGCGGCCTAGGGCGATGTGACGACGGCGGGGTCGTAGTAAGGTTTGAGGCGGGTCGTGTGGACAATTTCGCGGCCTCGGCGGCGATGATCAGGGGATGGCGTAAGGGGTTCGATGAGGTAATTGACGGGGGATGTCTGCTGAAGAATACGGTAGGGTCCCTGGTACTTGCTAACAAGTTTGGAGGAAAGGCCGCGACCTGAGGAGGGTACCCAGAGCCAGACCAAAGAGTCAGGAAGGTAAGCGGGAGGAAGTGCAGGGGGATCACGGGTGCTTTTCTGCTGCTGCTGGGCGTGAGAAGTGAAGGACCGGACAAGCTGTCGGCATTCTTCGGCATAAGTTGCGGCTTGAGAAAGAGTTGTGAATTCGGAAGCATCAGGGCGGTAAGGTAGAATGGTGTCCATTGTGCAAGAAGGCTCACGGCCGTACAGGAGAAAGTACGGAGAGAATCCGGTGGTGGCTTGAGCAGCGGAGTTATAAGCGTATGTGACAAAAGGGAGAACGCGGTCCCAGTTACAATGGTCGGAAGCAACATACATGGCCAGCATGTCGCCGAGGTGCGATTAAAACGCTCAACCATGCCATTTGTCTGGGGATGGTAGGCGGAGCTGGTGCGGTGAACAACGTTGCATTCCTGAAGGAGAGCTTCTACAACTTCTGAGAGGAAGGCCGGACCTCTATCCCTGAGCAGCTCTTTGGGCGCACCATGGCGAAGAATGATGCGATGGAGAATGAAGGATGCAATGCCGTGGGCTGTAGCGGATGGTAAAGGCGATGTTTCAGCGTAACGTGTAAGGTGGTCGATGGCAACGATGATCCAGCGGTTCCCGGTTGATGTGCTGGGAAGAGGGCCGTAGAGGTCGATGCCAACACGCTCGAAGGGCTGCGCTGGGCAAGGCAGCGGCTGCATAGGAGCGGCGGATCGGCGAGGTGGATGTTTTCGCCGCTGGCATGTGGTGCAGGACTGAACGAACTGGCGGACGTAACGGGCCATCCCACGCCAGTAGTACCGCTGTCGTAGACGGGTGAAAGTCTTCAAGAATCCGGCATGGGCACACTGGGGATCATCGTGGTAGGAAGAGCAAATGAAGGAGCGCAGATGTGTCGGAATGACGAGAGGCCACTTGCGACCATCCAGGAGATAGTTTCGGCGGTAAAGAAGCTCGTCTCGGATGGCGAAATGGTGGGACTGACGACGGAGAGCACGGGAAGGAGGTCGAGACGATTGGCCAGATAGGAGATCAAAAAGGCAAGTGATCCACGGGTCTTTGCGTTGCTCGGAAGCCATATCAGCGAACTCAAACTTGAAAGAAAACAGGGCGGATATACAAGGCGCTGCCTCAGATGGTACAGGGGAACGTGAGAGGGCATCAGCATCGGCATGTTTGCGGCCGGAGCGATAGATAACGCGAATGTCGCACTCTTGGAGTCGCAGAGCCCATCGCGCCAGTCGGCCAGAGGGATCTTTCAAAGAGGACAGCCAGCAGAGGGCGTGGTGTTCGGTGACCACGTCAAAAGGGCGCCCATACAGGTAGGGGCGAAATTTGACGATCGCCCAAAGGATGGCTAAACACTCCTTCTCGGTGACAGAATAGTTGGCTTCAGCTTTTGTGAGGGTCCGGCTAGCGTAAGCGACAACGTATTCGTCAAAGCCTTGCTTGCGTTGAGCGAGTACGGCACCGAGGCCGACGCCACTGGCATCGGTGTGGAGTTCCGTCGGAGAACGAGGGCCGAAGTGACGCAGAATTGGTGGAGTGGTGAGGAGGCGACGGAGTGTCGTAAACGCTTCATCACAGGCTGGCGACCAGGTCGAAAGGTCGTGGGTGGAAAGGAGCTTGTTCAGGGGGTCGACGATAGTGGCAAAATTGCGGACAAAGCGGCGGTAGTTGGAGCAGAGGCCGACGAAGCTGCGGAGGTCTTTTACAGAAGTGGGCTTTGGAAATTCGGCCACAGCTCGCAACTTGGCCGGGTCCGGGAGAACGCCATCCTTCGATAAGACATGACCGAGAATGGTGAGCTGCCGAGCTCCGAAGCGGCACTTTTTCAAATTAAGTTGGAGGCCAGCGTCGGCCAGGCAGCGAAGAACAGTCTCGAGGCGCTGGAGGTGAGACGGAAAGTCCGGGGAAAAGATTACAACGTCGTCTAGATAACAAAGGCATGTGTGCCATTTGAGCCCTCGGAGTATGTTGTCCATCATGCGCTCGAATGTGGCGGGTGCATTGCAGAGGCCGAAAGGCATGACATTAAATTTATAGAGCCCATCGGGTGTGACGAATGCAGTTTTTGGGCGGTCGGCTTCCGCCATCGGTACCTGCCAGTAACCGGAGCGCAAGTCCAATGAAGAAAAGAACTCAGAGCCCTGCAGGCAGTCAAGGGCATCGTCGATACGGGGGAGAGGGTAAACGTCCTTGCGTGTAATCTTATTCAGACGACGGTAGTCCACGCAGAAACGGATGGAACCGTCTTTTTTCTTGACCAGAACCACTGGCGATGCCCACGGGCTGTGCGACGGTTGTATCACGTGACGCTGGAGCATGTCGGTCACGTGGGCGTCAATGATGCTGCGCTCAGCGGCTGACACGCGGTACGGACGTTGGCGCAAAGGGGCATGGGTGCCAGTGTCAATACAGTGGGTAACGGTGGTGGTGCGGCCCAAGGAAGGTTGCTGGTAGTCAAACGAAGCTTGAAAACGCTGCAGAACGGCTACAAGCTGGTCTCGTTGGGTAGACGTCAGGGCGGCGTCGACGGAACGGTGAAAAATATCTACAGACGACTGATTCGTGATGGGAACAGGCGTAATGGCCCTGACGTGAAGGCCGGCCGCGCTATCGACGAGGGGGTATGCGGAGGCGGGATCGAGAACGGCAACGCTACCAAGCGATTGGCCACGGAGTAAAGTGGTAGGGCAGGAGAACGGGTTGGCCACATAAATAGCGCTGGAGCCACGAACAATTGTCAGCACAGCATGAGGCAGCAAAACAGACTTCTGGTCAGCGCATCGTAAAGGGGAGGTATAAGTCACTGTTGCATCTGAGAGCGCAGCACAAGAAAGAGGCACCAGCACTGAAGAGAAAGGTGGAACGTCTGTGTCCTCTGAGACGACCACAGTAGCGGCAGCAGCACCGGTTACGTCCAAGGGGGCGTCACTGTAGGGCGACAAGTCAAGCTGAGCACGGGCGCAATCAATAACGGCGTGATGTGAGGAGAGGAAGTCCCAGCCAAGGATAACGTCGTGAGAGGAGCGGGCGAGGACGATGAACTCGATTGTGTAGGGAACGTTCCCGACAGCAGGCGGGCGGTGCAGGCGGCTAACGGTCGAATGTCCTGAGCGCTGGCCGTCCGGAGAGAAACGGAAGGAAGGGGCGTCGTCACTTTTTTGAGTCTGCGACAGAGGATGTGACTGAGAACCGAAACGGCTGCGCCAGTGTCAACAAGTGCTTCGACGGCAACTCCTTCAACGAAAACGGTAATAATATTGGCAGGCGCAAAAACAGGTCTTGAGTGAGCCGCTGGTGACGCAGTTCTTGCCTCCGGAACTGCGATGGTTAGTTTTCAGCGTGGACGGCGAGTTTGCGACGGAGCATTGGGGAACGGGAACGACGGCCAGGAGACGGCGAGCGGTGGGAGCGGGGATGGTAACTAGGAGAAGAAGAATCCGGAGGCGGCAAGTGCGACGCAGGCGAGGACGACGGCGGAAGGTCGTACGTCGGCTCACGCCTATAATCGTAGGGACGGTGGTCACGACTGCGACACAAACGAGCAACGTGACCAGCGACGCCACAGGCGTAGCAAATAGGGCGGTTTTCTTGTGTGCGCCAGGGGTTGAGTGGCTGCGGCTGTGATCGGGGGCTTGCAACCGGACGGTAAGGTGGGGTTGCAGGTCGCTGGGGTTCTAACTGCCGGGTAGGTGGCCTGTAGGCAGGGGCAGCAGGTGAGGGCCGCGCCGCACCACGGCATCGGCGTACGTAAGAGGAGCCGCGATCAGAGGTGGCTGAGAAGGAGGTGGCAGGACTTCAGCGACCTGCTCCTCAATAACACGCTGTAGGTTGGGAGTGAGCGACGGCTCAGGCGTAGGCGGGCAGGTAGACAAAGATAGCTGGCGTGCGACTTCCTCACGTACAAACTGCTGGTTGCTCTGGAGGAGCGACTGTTGGTCCAGAGCCCCGTCCCCTGGCAGAGTCAAGCTGCAAAGTGCGGCCTCCTGTAAGCCTGCACGCCGGGTAGAAAGGCGTTGTTTGCGCAGCTCATCGAAGCTTTGTTAGTAGCCGATGACACCGGAGACAGTCTGGGGATCTTTGGCGACGAGCATCTGAAAGGCATCATCCTCAATGCCTTTCATAATGTGTCTGATCTTGTCGGCCTCGCTCATAGAAGGGTTGACACGCTTGCAGAGGTCGACGACATCTTCTATATAACTGGTGAAGTTTTCACCGGTTTGCTGGGCCCGACTTCGCAAGCGTTGCTCGGCGCGAAGCTTTCGCACGGCGGGATGGCCAAAGACTTCTGTCAGACTGGTTTTTAGAGCTGCCCAGCTTGAGATGTCAGCCTCGTGGTTTCGAAACCAGAGATTGGCTACGTCGCTCAGATAAAATATAACGTTGGTGAGCTTGACGCTATCGTCCCACTTGTTGTATGCGCTTACGCGTTCATAGGAGGCCGACCAATCTTCCACATCCGTGTCATCTGTGCCGCTGAAGATGGTCGGGTCACGCTGCCGCGCGGCGCCGGAACAGAAGACAGCCGACAGAAGCGGTGAAGCGGTTTGGATGGCGGTCTCAGGCATTGCAGAGGTGGTAGTCAATGCGCGGGTGCGAAGCTCCCGGGCGAGGGATCGTTGGCACCTCCGCCACTTGTACTAAGAACACAGCACACTACTAATACAGCACACACAGCACTCCGCAGCACACCACAGTAATAAGAGCACAGCACAGTAATAATCACAGCGTCACGAACAACCAGCCGAACCGTCCAGGCACCGAACAGAGACCGCG